>APFE031576225.1:183615-211644 GCA_000404065.3 Pinus taeda
TTTGCAGGCAGGACTTCAGTTAGAACTCAAGTGAGTTGAGTTTAGTGGACTGGAGGGGCAGTTGATGGAGTTGTGTTCAGTTTAGCTTTGTTAAACTGGTTGTATTTAGTCTAACTGGCAAATAGACTAGAGATGAGTTGGGTGAATTAGTTATTAATTAATTCACAAGTTATTAACTCATAATACAACTAATGAATACATCAGTTAACTCAGTTGCATGTCAGTGCATGTTCAGTTTAACAGGGACAGGTGTTAGAGAATTAGATTGCTATCAGTTGTGACTATAGTTGTGCACCAGATCTTGCACAAATCAGGGGATTGAGAATGCCAATGAGTTTTCCCACATTGTAGCTTGTTCTCACGTGATTTAGCCAAGGAAAGACGTGGCTGCCTTGGAATTATCACCGGTTCTTGTGCAGGTATTGAGCAGTGGAGGCAGGCAAGCAGTGGAAGAGATTTGGAGATCAGATCTGAGCTGTATTGTGTGTAACAGGTGGAGCTGGAGATACTTGTGAGAAGCATTATACTGTGTAATGTTACATGACTCAATCATTAATATACAGATAGTTGGGTTTTTAGCGAGATGCTTTCCCCGGGATACATACTGTGTTAATGTGTGAATGCTCTTGATGTTTTATTGTTATTGATGCTGCTATATTGATGATCAACGTAGAGGAGCTTATGTATTGTGTATGTTTTCCACAATAGTACATGATCAGGATAATCTCCATTGAATATGTGTTAAATTATTCAAAATTTCTACATCCCTTACTTCTTCTTCTAATGGTAACGAACTAGGAGTTGGACTTTGGAGTAGGTGTTCAATTAAGGCATCCTCATCTTGTTGTCCTCCTCTTATGGTTGCTTCCAAAGCATAAAGTTGGGTTGAATAAACCTCATATTCTTCCTCAACCTCCAACCATAAAGGTAAATCATGCACTAGAGAAGGTTGAGCAAGAGGGTATAGGACTAATTGCTTGGACATATGCCCATTCTTGATGGTCATATTCCCAGCTCTGCAACTAATGTAAGCATCAGCTATGGCGAACCATGGCCTCCCAAGCATGAGAGGGTAACCAGTAAGCTTAGCCTTAGGTTGGAGAACTAGGAAATCTATAGGGTACTCCCAGGAGTCAATGGAGACCATCACATCCTCCACAATTCCCTCATGGGTGACTGTGGAATAGTCTGCAAGTTGCAAAACTGTCGTGGTCTTCCTCAATGACCCTTGGAGGTTGAGCTTGAGCATGGTGTCCTTCGTCATCACATTAATGGCAACCCCCAGAACAATCAAAGTGTGTGGGACAATGGTGCCATTAATGTGCACATCTACTACAAGGCTTCCAGGATCCAAATATTTTGGACATATTACATGCCTCAACATTAAGTCAGATAGCTTCCCAATGACATTAATGGTATGGGCATCCCTTTGTCTTCTTCCTGGATGCTTGAAGCATTTCTCCTTAATAAACTTATTGTAAATGGGAACATCTTTTATTGCTTGGAGAAGGGGGATCTTTACACATAGATTTTTCAATTCTCCTAGAAGTTCAGCTTCTTCTGGGGTTGGCTGGAGTGGTTGGGCTAATCCATGGGGGCTTCACTGGGGGAGTAATACCATACCATGTGGGTTCATATTGGGGGATATTTATTGAGGAAAAAATGACATGATATAATGGGGGATATATAGGGGGTAAAGGGTTTTTATATTCGCAGGTATAAAAAAATGGAGCCTAAAGTTAATGAAAAAATACAAAGGGGTATAAAAAATGTTAATGAAAAAATGGATACCTACAATATCTAGTGAAAGTAGGGGTTTTTAAATTGGAAAGTTATAGTGGGTTCATATTGGTAGGGGGTTAAATAATGTGATTCTTAGGGGTATTTTCCAATATGTAATCAAATTAAGGGTGTTGTTTAATATGCCATGAACACACGTGATATGTCAGAGGTTCATTGAGTGAAGCCCCCATGGGCTAATCTCTTAGGAATGTGTGGATTTACTTTAAAGTTTCTTTCCTCTCTTTCTTCCTCAACCTCCATGTGTGGAGAGGGAGGTTGGTTATCTAGGATAATTCTCCCAGACCTTAGGTTGATCTCCTGGATTTCTACAACATAAGCTAGGTATGATGTCTCTCCATTGTATACTTGTTTAGCTTACCTATTGTTTGAGTTCAGATCTGGATGGGCAGGCATCTGGGGTTGCTTGGGTGGATCAGAGTGTAGGAGTTGTGGTTGGGTGGGTGGTGGAGGCAATAGAGCTGGAGCATTGTTGTATTGGGGCTTCCATCCCTGGTGTGGAGTATTCCGCTGAGGTTGTGGTTGAACATAAGGTTGAAATGACTGGTTGGCTGGCTGGGAATGATACTGAGATGCATAGGACCAAGGAGGGGGTGTAGACTAGGAAGGATGAGCATGGAGTCCCCAAGAAGGCAAGTTGTGGGTTGGTTGGGGTTGTAATATGCATGGGATGACCCTTGCATACCCTACTAGTATGGTCTAGGCCCAGGAGGTCTCCTTTGGTTGACGTAAAAAAGCTACTCAGTGACCCCTTTAGCTCCTTGATATACAACTTTGAGTTTGGGAAAATAAGGTGTTGGCATTATGATACATATGTTGTACTTGATGGCAACCCACTCATCTCAGATGATAAATTATAGTGCAACAAAGTTCACGCACTTTCATGAAGATAAAATTTTATTTCATGTAGAAAAAAGTTCACTCACTTTTATGCGGAGAAAAGTTTATTTCATGTGGAGAAAAGTTCATGCACTTTTATGCGGAGAAAAGTTTATTTCATGTAGAAAAAGTTCACGCACTTTTATGTGGGGAAAAAGTTTATTTCATGTGGAGAAAATTTCACGCACTTTTATGTGGAGAAAAAGTTTATTTCATGTGGAGAAAATTTCACGCACTTTTATGTGGAGAAAAAGTTTATTTCACGCACTTGCAGGTTGTGCATCAGATTCCTGTGGTTTTACGACATCTGTCTTGATGTATTCTAACAATCTGTTCTCATCCAACACCGCCTCCATGCAATGAAATTAAAGTTGCTTTCCAAGGCATACTCTAGTCTCAGCCGGTTGAAGGTCATCCTCCCAACTCTAAACAGATCCTGCTACACTGAACTACAAATTCAAACCTTCTAAGAAACAACTTCGAAATTCTTGTTCTAATGTGAATCCTGTTCTGACAACATGTAGAAATCATGGTATAGATTTTCAACTGCTCATGAAATTTTAATCAAAATCACGAGACACAAACCTACTCTACTACTCTATGGAATTCAATTCACAATTTATAACATCAATAAAAAACATGCAATGAGAAATAACACACATGCACACAATATTTTTCCAGGGGAAAGCAGTCTACTGAAAACCCCTTTGTCTGCTTGCATTTGTAGGTTTTAACCCCGTACAGAAATTACCTGCATACGAATTCTAAATCACAAGAAAAATAAAAATGCGAGAGCATAACCCATAAAACACATATACACAGAGATTTCCCACTGGATCTCAAAACCGAGACTACCAGCTTGATTTTTCATTATATTCCTTTCAATGTTACAATACATATTTATACATGCCGAAGCATCCAATACCATGGACCGAAAAACCATCGAGTCCAAAACTGTGGACCGAAAAACATAGGTAGGTTCGCCCAACCTAATATAGGGTCCAAAAAAATTTTTCTCGGGGCGCTGCCCGAACCCGAACCCGTAGAGGGGGCTACCCGCCCCCCTGTGACCCCCCCGCTGCGCAATCGGCGCGGCGAAAGGGGGCTCCGCCCCCCCTCTAACCCCCCGGTTCACTACGTAGGTTAGTCGTGGAAAGAATATAACACAACCCAACAGCATTAATATGATGAATAAAGATGTATTACAATTTTTTTGCTCAACTATGCACAACCTGCAAGTGAATAACCTATCTCTCTGCTCACTGAGAAGTTCTGACCCAGACTTAGTCAATTTATGCCTTTGCTTGAGCCCCTATTTACTTCCATAATTCTTGAGGAAATTAGGCTCCTATTTTTTAGGAATTTCCTCCAAAATGCTTGTGCAATTCCCAAGGTTGATCATCTGACTGCATGTAACACCTGTACACTCAAGACTAGTCTAGAACTGATGTTACACTACCTTGGAATCTCCACCACAATTGGGGAACTCTAATTCTCTACATACAATAGCTATTTTGGGCTGAATTATCACTTAATTGGATGATCACTGAGTTAGACTGAAGTCCCATTGCACAACTAACCTTCCACTAGTTCCTCCAACATTTAGAACCTAGATCTAGGTTCGAAATGCGTCGACCCTTTGTTCTCTATGTGATTTCTCCGGAAAATATGAACATTACAACTTGAAATAACTGACCTTGATTGCTACAAATTAACAATCACACATGCTTAACTGAACTCTAACTCCTCTAACTCGAGTTTTTTATAAAGTGAGTGACACAAGCCATGTCACACAAGTTAACTGCATCCAAGTTATCTGCTAATGTGGAAATTCGAATTTTCTCAATTTGACCAAGGAAAAATCAAATTGAGACTTTCTTGTTTCATTTTTCAACAAATGATTCCGCTATTGGTTGAGAGGTGGTTTGTTACACACATACCTTTTTTTTATACTTGTAATAAACCTACAACATAATAATATTTTTAACCATGGATATTGAGGCCCACTTTGCCATAGATATTACTAACTTGTAAATAGGCTTTGTTACAATACCATGGGCCAATACCATGATTCATGAATACGACATGCCCCAAAACTATCTCTCATTTCACAATCAAAATATTTTATAAATATTTTATTTGAATTTAATTTTAAAAATGTTTTTTAATTAAATTTAAAAACAAAAGGATTATAATTAATTTTATATATCTAAACCCTCTATCAAATTAAAATATATAAATAGTAGTTATAAATTAAGATCCATTTTACTGTATAAATTAAAATAATAATGTTGTAGCCATAGTTAAATTTCATTAATAAGCACATGCAAATTTAATACTTACAATATAACATGGTTCTTAACAATTGATATTCATCCCCACTTTACCATGGTTATTATTAACTTGTAAATAGGCTTTGTTACAAGACCATGGGCCAATGTCATGGCTCATCAACACGACATGCCCAAAAACCATCTCTCATTTCACAATCAAAATATTTTATAAATGTTTTGCAAATTATATAAAAATAAAAATAAAAATTTATTAATTATAATTATTAATTAAATTTTTTGACCTAGTGAAATTACAAAAAAATAAAAATTAAATTAATAATTATAAATTACTAATAATTAATAACTAATAATTAATAATTAAACTAGTCTAGATCTATCTTAAGTCTAGAGGTTTGCACCGCTAGAGATTTGATCTCTCTGGGTGCTTGATAGATCTAGAGTTAAGATGAATAGTTAAGATGAATCTACGCTGGTGAAGAATAAAACTTCCTTGGTTTTCATCATTAACTAGTTCAATTAATAACATCTTTTGCATTGAAAGTAAACAAGAAAAAATTATTATTTTTTAAAGTGGAAGAAACTAATTTAGTAATTAAAAAAAAAAAAACCATTTTTTAAATAAAAAAAATATTGAGTTTGAATCAAAACATATATATATATATAATTTGTTTTTAAATTTTTAAAAATAAATTATTTAAATAATAATTCAAAAATATTAAAATCTTTAATTGATTCAAATTTTATTTTCTTAAATTATCAAATTTCAATAATAATAATACATATTTTAAAAATATACGTTATTTATTTATTTTTTAAATCATAAAATCATGAGAATTAAAATGAAGTATATAAAAGAAAGTTATCACAATTTAAGTTGAGTAGAGATTAAGTAATATTCCCATTAACCCCACTATAAGGTATGTATATGCTATAAGATGGACAAATTCTTTCTTCTGTATCTATGGAACCAACAAGATAGAAGAACATTGGACAACTTTATCTCAATAATAGATTGCATTTTAAGCCTCCTTATCATTTCAAACAAGTATGACTCCATTGGCTTTGATTGTCCCCACCACAAGGTATGCTTATGGTGCAAGTTTGATAACTTTGTGTATATGCCACAACCCTTTGCCAACCCAGACACATAAGTAAAGGGTGACCCTAGTACAAGATTTCACTTAAACAAGCATTCTCATTTCGCCCATTCTAAGTGAAATCCAACCATGAACAATGATTAATCAAAGAGATTCAATGACCCATTTGGGGAACAAAATCCAAAAAATTCCACATGAATTCGAAAGGCACATGTTATGTTAGAACATGGGTCCAACCAAACTAAACTAACTTAAACATGGAGTGCTCCTAAGAGGCCAACATGATTAACATACACCTCCCCTAACGTGTGGTTTCCACACACACACACACACACACATATATATATATATAACCTTGGATTGATTTCCTAAGTACCTTAATTTGGTACATGCCCCTTTCTAAATGCATTATTTTACCTACTTTGATTCTCGAAGTACCTTAATTCATTGTATGCATATTACTTCAAATACGGTTGACTCTCAAAGCACCTCAATTTAGTGTATTTTTTATTTATTGAAGTATATTAATTAAGAATCAACTATGATTTGGTTCTTAAAGCATCTTATTTAGTGCTTGCACCTATGTGGCTTAGTGCTTGCACCTTACTACATAGGATTCATTCTTAAAACATCCCACCTCATTTTAGTTCATGCACCTTGCGCATGCCATGGTTTCAATTAGGTTTGATTTTCAAAGTGTAATGCATGCATTTTAGATTTAGGGAGTAAGTTATTTTTTTTTAATTATTTGCATAATGTAAGTTTTTGGAGAATTGTATTAGATATTTATTCTCAAAGATAATATTTAAGGTAATTAGATTTTATAAAAAAAATGAAGTTTGAAGGTTGTAAGATGAAGTGTTTTTTCTTGTAGTTAAGCTTTATTTTTATAAGTGATATAACATTTTGTACTATTTTAACATGTTTGATGTATACACTTTGTATAAAGTTAATGAATATATATTTTTTCATCTCATGTAATTTTTTGGTAAAATTCACTGGGTACTTCTTCTTTTTCAAGGATGATATTAAAGGTAAAACATATTTTATAAAAAATCAAAATTTTATCATGTCCCTATATGAGAATAGAGCCTATATTAGGAAAAATAATGCTTCCTATCACATAATCACTTGGGTTAAATCTAATTAAAAGAGTAAGCTAATCTTGTTGTAAAATGATTCTCCTTTTAAAACATTCAAATTTAACATAAATTAAATAGATATTTTAAACATAATTATAATTATTCAATATTTCAAATTTTATAAATAGTAAAATAATATGCCTTGGTTTTTGTGCAATTATAAATTGTTTTACATAATAGAAGAGCTGATAGACTTAACTCTAAATTCTGACAACTTTAAAGACATTTATTATATGATTATGCAATCATAAGTGCAATTTCAATTAGGTTTGATCCACAAAGCATGCTAATTCTTTTATACTTTAAATTATTTTATCCATTCTCACTTTATATATTTACTTAAATGTCATTTTTTAGTATAGGAGAAAAGGGAGAGTGGAAAACACACAGATTCATTATGTCATCAATCAACTATTATATTATTCTAAGAAGACGACCACACTCTTTATTATGTTTTTCTACGACCTCTCCTAAAATAATTTTTATTCCACAATTAGCTCCCACCCTCAATTCCTCCCTAAAAAATTTGAATCAAAATCTTGATATTTACTAAACCCCATATAAACTAACTAATTTACACCCACTAATAACACAACCCCACAACATAATAAAAAATAAATATAAAAATAATAAAAACCATTTTAATATTTGAAAGAAACAAATCCATGGAACCTTAATGAAAATTGAATGAAATATTCTTCTGCTTATCAAGGGAATTAAATTCCATTAAATAAAAGGTGAGTCTTTTTTTGTTTGTTTAATGGGAGGTATTTTTTTATTATAAATAATTATTAATTTATGAAAAAATTTAGGTTTTTGTGTCACTAAATATCAATTGAGGGAGTTTTGGTTGATTTATCAAAAGTGAATTATGGTGATATCAAAAAAAGTTTTGTGTGGTTAAAAAGTGAAGAAAAGTACTAATGTCATGGTAATGATCAATCATCATTTCCAATTAAATGTTTGGTTTAATAAGGATAATTAATTTATAGAGATTTTTTATGATGTTTAATAAGGGAGTCAACATGGGAAAGGTAATACTTTGGCTCTCACATGTTTAAGAAAATTGTTATCTCTTTGTCCATAAACATTAGGAGTGGAAAAACAACATAGCTTCTAGAGCTAAGTTTGTTCCAACTTAGTTATATCTTGAACCACAAATTGGTGTTGATCTCATGGATATGATAGAAATTTGGTGGCTTGTAGGGTAGTATAGTCATAAAATAAGAAGGGTAGACATCAAAATAAGCTTTGTGTGGTCAAAAAGTATAATGAAGTAGTAATGTCATAAGATTAATGATCATTTCTAATGAAATGTTTGTTTTAGTAAGAATAACTAATCTATGGAGATTATCCATGATGTTTAATAGAGGGAGTCAACATGGGATAGGTGATAGTTTGGCTCCCACATGCTTTAGAAATTGATCTCTTTGTCCATAAACATTAGAGGCACAAAAAAATCCTAGGCTCTAGAGCTAAGTTTGTTCCAAATTAGCTATATCTTGAACCACAAATTGTTGTTGACCTCATGGATATGATAGAAATTTGGTGGCTTCTAGGGTAGTCTCGTCATGAGATAATGTTGTCACTTATTATCTAGTCATATATTTTTAATCCTAGACTAAATTATTCATTTAAGTTAGTCACTTTTAGTTTAGTCACTTATTAGCTAGTCGTATATTTTATCCCTAGACTAAATTAGTCATTTAAGTTAGTCATTTTTAGTTTGTTCACTTAAAATTGCTCAAATTTAGTAGTAATTTACTTGAAATAATTGCGGTGACTGACTTTTTAGTCACCTAGTCATTAATTTCATCATTTTCTACTAGTGCCTCTAGCCCGAGAGAGCAGGTCTAGCCAAAAACAAGACAATCTAATGTAAACTTCCTTAGATTAGAATCAAATAAGAGGGCCTACCTCTTAAAACGCTAATCTGCTTGATGGTGATCTCGCTTCCTTGCTCCGACTTTCTTTCGTTTGTTTCCTTCAAATACCTGAAACAAGCACACAAGAGACAAAAACAAACATGATAGCATACAATCACATTCAATCTACTTAAAAAGTCAAGGATGCTTAAGCCATCAAATGTAATATGACACTCAATGTAGGAAATAAACCATTAGTTGTATTAATATAAACTTCAAAAGGAAATATAAACGAAGCCTTGACGTTGCTAGTCTCCTTCGACGTATCCAGGTTCCAACACCACTGTTAGCATCTCATGGTTAGCCTCAACAATGGAAGTTTAAGGCTTCTTCCCTTTAGTTCCAAACCAAACACACTACACACCTATTCTTCCTTCACAAACATAAACTAGAAGGCTAAAGCTATTGATATCTTGCTGGTTATTCAAGCTCCAAAAAAGACTAGTTCAGCTTGGAAAAGGAGGAGTTTATATAAATTTGATGGAGGGGAGATGGATCCTCTTATGGTGGGAGAGGGCTTATCTCTTTTGTTTGTTCCATCTCAATAGGGGAAAGGAGCCCAAAAAGACTGTCTCAGCTCTATCCAGCCCAACCATTTACCATACTTTCATTCACGAAGCTTCTAGACTTGGAAGCTTCGACTCCATTTTTAAAAACTTACCAAAAGAGGGTCGGCGTGAGCGAGGAATGGCTCACTTGTGTCGTTTGGCGCTAGACCTAGTTTTAAACTCTGCAAATCAGCGCAGGTGAGGAACTGAGCACTAGTGTTGGTCTTCAAAACTAGGATTAAAGGACGATTCTTTGGAAATGATGCAAGAGGGAAATGTTCTGCAGATGAAGAGGGATGTAAAGGCATGCTCTTCATGATGGGAAAGCATGTGGGGTTCACTGTAGAGGTCCTCTAGGATCGAGGAACGAGGAGTACAGGGACAATGACAAAATGTTGTGTAACATCTCTAGAGGTGTTTCCATGGGTTTGCATCCTCCTTCCTCCAGTTGGTCACTAGAGGTGTCTCCATGGGTTTGCAACTCTCCATGCGGAATCCCTGTGGTATCTCATTTGTATACTTGCCTTTAGAGACAAATAGTTCCCCATTGCCTTGCCATACTTCCAACCAAAAAAAGTAGTGCATGAGACCCATGTCCTTCATTTCAAATTCCCTTGCAAGGTCCTCCTTGCAAGATCTGATCAACTGCTCATCACCAATTAAAATCAAATCATTAACATATAAGTCAATAATAATCAATTTACCTTCTATCAAGATGTGATAGAGGTTTGCATCCGCTTCACTTTTGGTGAAGCCCAAACTAGTGAGATAATTATCGATCCTGGTGTACCAAGCACAGGACGCTTGTTTGAGACCATACAATGCTTGCTTGAGTCTACACACATGAAACTCTTGATAAAATGTCTCAAAACCTTATGGTTTCTTGATTTACACATCCTCTTCAATAACTCCATTGGCAAATGTTGTTTTTACATCTATCTGGTGGACATTCCACCCCATCTGCGCAGCCAGTGGAAGGATTGATCTAATGGATGAGTACCTTGCTATAGGAGAAAATGTCTCCTCATAGTCAATTTCCTCAACTTGAGAGTATCCATTGGCAAAAAATATGGCCTTATACTTCTTTATGATTTTGTCTGTTGAATTCTTAACCTTGAAGATCCATCTCGAACCCACAACTGATTTATCTGTCAGTCTTGGGACTACTTCCCAAACACTGTTCTTTACATTGGATTTGTATTCCTCCACAATTTTATCAACCCATACAGGTTACTCTATTGCTTCTTTGAAAGAGGATAGCTCAGTCTCTACAAGCTTAGTCATTAGAGCCATGTAGCCAGTGTACCGATCAGGTGACCTCCTCTGTCTATGCAAATTTTAAGGAGCTCCCACATTCTCCCTTGCATCCTACACAAGTCTATCAACTTCCCTGGTCCTTTTCCTGCCTTCTCTAGATGGTTTTTCTTGAGTGGATGTCTCCAATTTTTGTTCCTCTACGTGTAGTTGTTCCACAACTTCCCGAGGCTCCTCCTTTGGAGAGAAAATCTCCTCTTTTTGTGGGATTTGAAGCTCCCTCTCAAGAGAGCACTGCATCACTTTCTCCTCATCAAATTTTACATCCTTTCGCACAACTATCGTTCTGAGGGATGGCAAGTAGACACGGTAGTTGTGGGGAGTTTCTATGTAACCGACAAATATTCCCAATTCTGCCGCTGGATGAAGCTTCTTCCTTGATTCTTTGGAGACATGGAAGTAAACAGAGGCTCCAAAAATCCTGAAGTAAGACACATCCAAATTTCTCCTTGAGAAAGCCTCCCCGGTGTAATCATGCCCATAATCCGATAAGGACTTTTGTTTTGCAGATAGACTAATGTGTTGCATGCCTCAACCCACAAATGCAGAGGTAGGCCTTAGTCATGCAACATCACCCTCACTACTCCCACAATGCTACGGTTCTTTCTCTTAGCCATTCCATTATTTTTTAGGTTGTCGGGTGCTATCAACTCTCTTCGAATGCCTTCTTTCGCACATAATTTTTTAAATTCATTCGACACATACTCACCTCCATTATCACTCTAGAGAGCCTTCACCTTCTTGTCGATTTCTTTCTCAACTAGTGCCTTGAATTCTACAAACTTGGAGAATGCTCATCTTTCTTCCGCATGAAGAAGATCCAACACTTCTGTGAGAAGTCATCAATAAAAATGAAAAAATATTTGTGTCTAGTAGTGGAGGTTGTCGAGAAAGGTCCACATACATCAGAGTGGATCCTTTTCAAGACTGCATGTGCTTTGCTATCCCAATCATGGAATGTGGATTTTGTGTACTTCGCCAAAGTACATCCTTTGCATACATCCTACATCGCAAGTGCTCCTTTAGGGAAGCCAATGGTTATTTGATGCATAATATTCAAGGTGTCGTGATGCAAATGACCAAGTATTATGTTCCAAAGTTCACCGACATCGCGACTCTGCACTTTCTTCGCCTTACAACTTAATGCAACACAATCTTCCACATCTAGATTATACATGTTCTTCAAATGAACCTTGACATGCTTCAACTGTCCCGTGGCTATGTGTCTTAGGAATGCTTTCCCTTTGTTGAAAATCACATCATAACCACGGTCTTCCAAAACTGTAATAGAAATGAAATTTTTCTTTAGGCCTGGAACAGACATGACATCCTTGAGTCTGAGAGGGGAGCTTGACTCCCTTTGAAAGGTGATTGTACCAATCCCGATCTCTTTGTACCTTCCGTCGTCCCCTAGCTCGATGTGCATATAGAGATCTTTCTCCTCCAAGTCACTGAAAAAGTCTCTACACCCTGTCATGTGGAACAATGCACCTGAGTCTAAGTACCTCACACTCCTCATCACTGTGTTGCCATGCATGCGATCATGGTGAAGTCAAGCTTGAACTATGAAGCCAAGACTTCATCTTCTGCTCCTCCTAAGGTCTTCTTTCTCAACTTTTTGTGTGGACGCTTTGTGGTATAGTGTCTAAATTTATGACAATTGAAGCATTTAATTTTGGAAAAATCTTTCTTCTTGCCCCCTTGGTTGGATTATGGCTTGGTTTTATATTTCTTCCCTTTTCCCTTCTTTCCCTTTCCAACCAATGCAAAATTTTCTTCATCCTTTCCCTTGGATTAAGTCCCATCTCTGGTATTCTGCCTTGTTTCCTCCTATACCAAATTAGACCATAAAGTGTTCCCAATTCGGTAGTTTCTCCCTCCCGTTCACCGAATATTGGTAGCTATGCCAACTCTTAGGAAGGCCTAGAAGGGATAGGCTTGCCATGTCATCTTTTGCAACATTAACACCAACCCCACCCAATTCATCACGAACTTGTGTAAATCTACTTAGATACTATGAGATAGTGTCATTCTTCTACATCTTGATATTTCGAAGTTTATCCTTGAGTGTCAGCTTCCTATAGTCACTACTATTCTCGAACAATTCTGTCAGTGCTTTCCACATTACGAATGGAGTTTTTTTCCCATGGAGATTTGAGATAATGTGATCCTACACTCCCTCCAAGATTATTCTCCTCACCTTGGCTACATCTTTCTTCCATTGGGCCAGGTTATGTGCATCAGATTCCTGTGGTTTTGCGACATCTGTCTTGATGTATTCTAACAATCTGTTCTCATCCAACACCGCCTCCATGCAATGAAATTAAAGTTGCTTTCCAAGGCATACTCTAGTCTCAGCCGGTTGAAGTTCATCCTCCCAACTCTAAAGAGATCCTGCTACACTGAACTACAAATTCGAACCTTCTGAGAAACAACTTTGAAATTCTTGTTCTAATGTGAATCCTGTTCTGACAGCATGTAGAAATCATGGTATAGATTTGCAACTGCTCATGAAATTTTAATCAAATCACAAGACACAAACCTACTCTACTGCTCTATGGAATTCAATTCACAATTTAGAACATCAATAAAAAACATGCAATGAGAAATAACACACGTGCACACAATATTTTTCCAAGGGAAAGCAATCTATTGAAAACCCCTTTGTCTGCTTGCATTAATATGATGAATAGAGATGTATTACAATTTTTTTGCTCAACTGAGCACAACCTGCAAGTGAATAACCTATCTCTTTGCTCACTGAGAAGTTCTGACCCAGACTTAGTCAATTTATGCCTTTGCTTGAGCCCCTATTTACTTGCATAATTCTTGAGGAAATTAGGCCCCTATTTTTTAGGAATTTCCTCCAAAATGCTTGCGCAATTTCCAAGGTTGATCATCTGACTGCATGCAACACCTGTACACTCAAGACTAGTCTACAATTGATGTTACATTGCCTTGGAATCTCCACCACAACTGGGGAACTCTAATTCTCTACATACAATAGCTATTTTGGGTTGAATTATCAGTTAATTGGATGATCACTGAGTTAGACTGAAGTCCCACTGCACAACTAACCTTCCACTAGTTCCTCCAACATTTAGAACCTAGATCTAGGTTCAAAACGCGTTGAACCTTTGTTCTCTATGTGATTTCTCCGGAAAATATGAACATTACAACTTGAAATAACTGACCTTGATTGCTACAAATTAAGAATCACACATGCTTAACTGAACTCTAACTCCTCTAACTCGAGTTTACTGTAAACCGAGTGACACAAGCCATGTCACACAAGTTAACTGCATCCAAGTTATCCGCTGATGTGGAAATTCGAATTTTCTCAATTTGACCAAGGAAAAATCAAATTCAGACTTTCTTGTTTCATTTTTCAACAAATGATTCCGCTATTGGTTGAGAGGTGGTTTGTTACACACATATTTCTTTTTTTTTATACTTATAATAAACCTACAACATAATAATATTTTTAACCATGGATATTGAGGCCCACTTTGCCATATATATTACTAACTTGTAAATAGGCTTTCTTACAATACCATGGGCCAATACCATGATTCATGAATACGGCATGCCCCAAAACTATCTCTCATTTCACAATCAAAATATTTTATAAAATATTTTATTTGAATTTTAATTTTAAAAACATTTTTAATTGAATTTAAAAACAAAGGATTATAATTAATTTTATATATCTAAACCCTCTATCAAATTAAAATATATAAATAGTAGTTATAAATTAAGATCCATTTTACTGTATAAATTAAAATAATAATGTTGTAGCCATAGTTAAATTTCATTAATAAGCACATGCAAATTTAATACTTACAATATAACATGGTTCTTAACAATTGATATTCATCCCCACTTTACCATGGTTATTATTAACTTGTAAATAGGCTTTGTTACAAGACCATGGGCCAATGTCATGGCTCATCAACACGACATGCCCAAAAACCATCTCTCATTTCACAATCAAAATATTTTATAAATGTTTTGCAAATTATATAAAAATAAAAATAAAAATTTATATATATTATATATATTTATATTATATATATATATATAGTATATTTATATATATATTATATAATTTATTTTATTTATTTTATTTTTTATTTTTATTTTTTAATTCAGTTACTTACAGAAAATAACATTAAATTAATAATTAATAATTATTAATAATTATAATTTAAACTTAGTCTAGATCCTCTTATGTTTCGTAGATCTATCTTAAGTCTAGAGGTTTGCTCGTAGAGATTTGATCTCTCTGGGTGCTTGATGATCTAGAGTTAGTTGGATCTTGCTGGGTGAGATAAAACTTTACTATTTTTCATCTATTTACTTGCTTCAATATACATCCTTTGCATCGAAAAGTAACAAGAAAAAAGTATTTATTTTTTAAAGGTTGGAAAAACCTTAATTTGGTAATTAAAAAAATTCCATTTTTAATAAAAATATATTTGAATGATTTATATATATATTTATTATATACAATATATATATAATATTAGTATATTATTTTTTTTTTTAATTTTTAAAATTAAATTAATTTAAATACTCAAATTTAATCTTTTAATTGATTAAAGTCTTTTTATTATTATCAAATTCATAATATAATAATAATATTATATTTTTTAAATATAATTATTTTATTATTTTAAACCCATAAAATCATGAGACTTGAAATGAAGTATATAAAAGAAAGTTATCACAATTTAGGTTGAGTATAGATTAAGTAATATTTCTATTAACCTCACTATAAGGTATGTATATGCTATAAGAAATTCTTTCTTCTGTATCTATGGAACCAACAAGATAAAAGAACATTGGACAACTTTATCTCAATAATAGATTGCATTTTAAGCCTTCTTATCATTTCAAACAAGTATGACCCCATTGGCTTTGATTGTCCCCACTATAAGGTATGCTTATGGTGCAAGTTTGATAACTTTGTGTATATGACACAACCCTTTGCCAACCCAGACACATAAGTAGAGGGTGACCCTTGTACAAGATTTCACTTAAACAACCATTCTCATTTCACCCATTCTAAGTGAAATCCAACCATGAACAATGATTAATCAAAGAGATTCAATGGCCCATTTGGGGAACAAAATCCAAAAAATTCCACATGAATTCGAAAGGCACATGTTATGTTAGAACATGGGTCCAACCAAATCCAAAAAATTCCACATGAATTCGAAAGGCACATGTTATGTTAGAACATGGGTCCAACCAAACTAAACTAACTTAAACATGGAGTGTGCCTAAGAGGCCAACATGATTAACATACACCTCCCCTAATGTGTGGTTTCCATATATATATATATATATATATATCTATATGATTTTGGATTGATTTCCTAAGCACCTTAATGTGGTACACACCCTCTTCTAAATGCATTATTTTACCTACTTTGATTCTCGAAGTACCTTAATTCATTGTATGCATATTACTTCAAATACGGTTGACTCTCAAAGCACCTAAATTTAGTGTATTTTTTGTTATTGAAGTATATTAATTAAGAATCAATTATGATTTGGTTCTTAAAGCATCCTTATTTAGCCCTTGCACCTATGTGGCTTAGTGCTTGCACCTTACTACATAGGATTCATTCTTAAAACATCCCACCTCATTTTAGTTCATGCACCTTGTATATGCCAGGGTTTCAATTAGGTTTGATTTTTGAAGTGTAATGTATGCATTTTAGATTTAGGGAGTAAGTTATTTTTTTTTAAAATTATTTGTATAATGTAAGTTTTTGGAGAATTGTATTAGATATTTATTCTCAAAGATAATATTTAAGGTAATTAGATTTTATAAAAAAATGAACTTTGAAGGTTGTAAGATGAACTGTTTTTTCTTGTAGTTAAGTTTTATTTTCATAAGTGATATAACATTTTGTATTATTTTAACATGTTTGATGTATAAACTTTGTATAAAGTTAATGAATATATATTTTTTTCATCTCATGTATTTTTTTTGGTAAAATTCAATGGGTACTTCTTCTTTTTCAAGGATGATATTAAAGGTAAAACATATTTTATAAAAACTCAAAATTTTATCATGTCCTTATATGAGAATAGAGCCTAATTAGGAAAAATAATGCTTCCATCACATAATCACTTGGGTTAAATCTAATTAAAGAGTAAGCTAATCTTGTTGTAAAATGATTCTCTTTTAAACATCAAATTTAACATAATTTAACATAATTTTAATAGATGTTTATAATTATACAATATTTCAAATTTTATAAATAGTAAAATAATATGCCTTGGTTTTTGTGCAATTATAAATTGTTTTACATAATAGAAGAGTTGATAGACTTAACTCTAAATTCTGACAACTTTAAAGACATTTATTATATGATTATGCAATCATAAGTGCAATTTCAATTAGGTCTGATTCACAAAGCATACTTATTCTTTTATACTTTAAATTATTTTATCCATTCTCACTTTATATATTTACTTAAATGTCATTTTTTAGTATAGGAGAAAAGGGAGAGTGGAAAACACACATATTCATTATGTCATCAATCAACTATTATATTATTCTAAGAAGACGACCACACTCTTTATTATGTTTTTCTACGACCTCTCCTAAAATAATTTTTATTTTACAATTAGCTCCTACCTTCAATTCCTCCCTAAAAAATTTGAATCAAAATCTTGATATCTACTAAACCCCATATAAACTAACTAATTTACACCCACTAATAACACAACCCCACAACATAATAAAAAATAAATATAAAAATAATAATATCCCACGGTGAATCAATCTACACAACTAAAATTATAATTTTAATTCATAATTCAACGCACGCAAAACCCATATCATATTCAAATTATACAGCTTGAGTGGGCCTAATGGTTAAGAGCATGTGTTTCCTCCTAAGAGGTCACAGGTTCAAAACCAGAGGGGGGTAGAGTATGTATGCCTTCGTAGTACCAGAGGGGGGTAGAGTATGTATGCCTTCGTACCAGAGGGGGGTAGAGTATGTATGCCTAGAGTATGTATGCCTTCGTAGTACCAGAGGGGGGTAGAGTATGTATGCCTAGAGTATGTATGCCTTCCTAGTACCAGAGGGGGGTAGAGTATGTATGCCTTCATAGACTAGAGTATGTATGCCTTCGTAGACTTAGCAGAGGGGGGTAGAGTATGTATGCCTTCATAGACTAGAGTATGTATGCCTCCCTAGACTTAGGGGTAGAGTATGTATGCCTTCGTAGTCCCAGAGGGGGGTAGAGTATGTATGGTAGAGTATGTATGCCTTCATAGACTAGAGTATGTATGCCTCCCTAGACTTAGGGGTAGAGTATGTATGCCTTCGTAGTACCAGAGGGGGGTAGAGTATGTATGCCTTCATAGACTAGAGTATGTATGCCTTCGTAGACTTAGCAGTCAAATCGCTGCGTGGAGGTGGGTCCCTTGTCCCACAAACAATGGGGTCTCAGGGTCCCTTGTCCCACAAACAATGGGGTCTCATACAACGTGGAGGTGGGTCCCCTGTCCCACAAACAATGAGGTCTCATACAACAATTTGGTGTCTCGCTTGGCCGTGAGCTTAAAAATAGATATTATTATTATTATTATTATTACAATATCTAACCTTGTATTGTAAGGTTTTCTTCCAATATTTTGATTAAAATTTGGATAACATTGATAAGTTAAAATATGATAAGAAAAGTAAAAGATAGAATAATTTAACTACGTGTTGA
Organism: Pinus taeda; assembly: GCA_000404065.3. Taxonomy (NCBI): domain Eukaryota; kingdom Viridiplantae; phylum Streptophyta; class Pinopsida; order Pinales; family Pinaceae; genus Pinus; species Pinus taeda. The sequence continues at coordinate 202,358 of APFE031576225.1, forward strand.
GATATGCTGGCGGATTCGAAAGTGACTCTTAGTCCGAACCCAATAAATTAAGAAGAGTGATTTGAAAGTGAGTCCTAATCCGAACACAGTAAATTAAAAGTAAATAATGTTGTCGGTGTCTGTAGCTATAACCCCAACATCACGCCATGTGGCCCGTGAGGGCCTCGTTGAGACCCCGATTTGAACTTTTGGGCAAGTGTCCATATCGAGGTGACACGTGTATCCTACGGAATGGTGACCGAGGTACACTTCACGTGCCATTCTTAAAGTCAGGGGGCTTTAAATTTAACAACGGTAAAACACGAATTTGAAATTGGGTTCAGTTATATGACGTGCTGATCTTCACGTGTCATGGGTTTGAAAGGATAAAACTTATCTATGATGGATTGTGAGCCGTCAGATTCAACGAAAGAGGCAATCCTCCCGTTGACATAGTAAAACCCGGCGAGGGTAACGGGCGAGTAAACCAGGGTTTCAAAAACTGGCAGGGCAGGAGCCCGACGATTCCTTCTTAAATGGTTTATTTGATTTTTAAGTTATTGTAGCCGTTGAATGTTCTGTACATGTGGAGGAGTTGTGTATATTAGAGGGTCCGGTGTGCCTTTTTCCCCAGCAGACAACGCTCGGTTTCGTGTTTTTATTTGAATGGTCCTTTGGGTGTGAAATTTCTGTAGAGTGAGGAGCTTCTGTGCGCTGCCCAGTTACAGATCTGATCGAAATCTGAGTTGGGTTGATAGCAAAAATGCGAGAGATCCTTCACATTCAGGGGGGCCAATGTGGCAACCAGATCGGCTCCAAGTTCTGGGAAGTGGTTTGTGAAGAACACGGGATCGATCCTACTGGGAGATATCAGGGCACTTCAGATCTACAGCTTGAAAGGGTTAATGTTTACTATAATGAGGCGAGCTGCGGGAGATTTGTGCCCCGGGCCGTGCTTATGGATCTGGAGCCTGGTACCATGGACAGTGTGAGGACCGGGCCTTATGGCCAGGTCTTCAGACCTGATAACTTCGTTTTTGGCCAGTCCGGGGCTGGAAACAACTGGGCGAAGGGGCATTACACGGAAGGAGCTGAGCTCATTGATTCAGTGCTTGATGTCGTTAGGAAGGAGGCCGAGAACTGTGATTGCCTACAAGGTATGTGTCTTTTTCAGATTCGAGCCCTTGACCTTGTGTTTTTGAAATGTGGGGTTTAATTTGCTAAAATGATGTTGATATTTGTTGTGTATAGGGTTTCAAGTGTGTCATTCTTTGGGAGGAGGCACTGGATCTGGAATGGGAACCCTCTTGATCTCCAAGATTAGGGAGGAATACCCTGATAGAATGATGCTCACATTCTCCGTTTTCCCGTCTCCTAAGGTGTCTGACACAGTGGTGGAGCCTTACAATGCCACACTCTCTGTTCATCAGCTGGTGGAAAATGCAGACGAATGTATGGTGCTTGACAATGAGGCTCTCTATGACATTTGCTTCAGGACTCTCAAGCTCACCACTCCTAGCTGTAAGTGCTTTTGGTTTGGGTTCTTAGCAAGTTTGGTTTTGTGATGTGATTTATTACTTTTTTTGACATTGAAGTTACCTGGGAGGTTTTTTAAATTTTATACAAATATGTGTGTTAATATGATTACCAGTTTAAAAAATTGTCGGTTTGTTTGAGTTCAGTTAGGAGATTTCTTTGTTCATTTTTGTTTCTTGTTATAGGGAGTGGATATTCATTTCTATGGTCGATTTTTGAAGATTATGTTTAATTCTACCGAGTAGGACATTTTATTTTTATACTTGGAGGTCCAAGTTTCACTTTATTTCTTTAGGGTTAAAAGTGAGTAAAAGGAGCATTTTTGAAGAGGTCTGATTACCAAGATTGTCTTTTTTTATAATTGGTTTGCTGTTGATTTTCAATTATAATGTCAAATATATCTTATAAATGTTTGTTTTGTTTATTTTCAATGCGTTCATGAGGGATACAGGGAAGTGATTATTTTGGGGAAAATATCTATCACTGACATTTTATTTTTCTGTTTGTCCATGCAGTTGGTGACTTGAACCACCTGATCTCTGCAACCATGAGTGGAGTTACCTGTTGCCTGAGGTTTCCTGGTCAGTTGAACTCAGATCTGAGAAAACTTGCAGTGAATCTGATCCCCTTTCCCCGTCTCCATTTCTTTATGGTAGGATTTGCCCCATTGACCTCCCGTGGATCCCAGCAATACAGAGCACTCACAGTCCCTGAACTGACACAACAAATGTGGGATTCCAAGAATATGATGTGTGCAGCAGATCCCCGACATGGAAGGTACCTGACTGCATCTGCCATGTTCAGAGGCAAAATGAGCACCAAAGAAGTGGATGAGCAGATGATCAATGTTCAGAACAAGAACTCCTCTTATTTTGTGGAGTGGATTCCCAACAATGTGAAGTCAAGCGTCTGTGATATTCCTCCTAGAGGTCTGTCCATGGCATCCACATTCATTGGGAACTCAACATCGATTCAAGAGATGTTCAGGAGGGTGAGTGAGCAGTTCACAGCCATGTTCAGGAGAAAGGCTTTCTTGCATTGGTACACTGGTGAGGGCATGGATGAGATGGAGTTCACTGAAGCAGAGAGCAACATGAACGATTTGGTGTCTGAATATCAGCAATACCAAGATGCAACGGCGGATGAGGAGGCCGACTTCGATGATGAAGAGGAAGATCAATACCAGGAGATGTAGAAACTGTCCCCTGCAACAACACCCTGTTGCTGCAAGTCTAAATTTATTTTCCTCCTTAGCATAGAATAGAATAGTATTAAGTGTAGTTTATTAGCTCGCCCGTCTTTGTCCTAGCTAGCTGCTTCAGATATTGTTTTATTATTTTTTTAGAAATTCTATCTGCAGAAGCATGCGATACCTTTGGGATCTATTGGTATTTTTGTTATTCAATATATCACTATCACTTTCACTTTCATTGCTCTAAATATGAAGATGTTTTATTTTCCAAATTATTGGACATGGAAGGATATGATAGGTTCAATTTTAAGAATTATTTTTTCATATCGGTCTTGGTTGTATGCAATAGGCTCATGATTAGAAGCGATTAATTTTTTTTTTTTTTGATAAGTTTCAACTTTTCATCAGAGAAAATATCAAATTAATCAAAGGTGTAGTTGGTCAGATTTCATTTTCGTTGTCTCTCTTCTCCACTTTTGTGTCGAGCGTAGACTATTACTTCGGAAAAAAAACTCCATCACAGGGATTTCACTGTAGTAATAGATTGCGTAAGCCGCTGAGGGTCATTTCTTTGTTTTCGACCAAAACTGTCCGTGATTCTGAAAGTATTGGGTCATTGATTTTCTGCTTCTGGCATATAATGCAAAAGTATCTTAAAAGGACACTGGATGATTCGTCGTTGTTTATCGGAAAAATCTGGTTTTTTGGGTGATTTAAGATGAACCTGGTCTGTTTTCTGTGTCCGAAGATTGTGAGATGTACCCTGAGTCTTGTAGATAAATCTGTTTCTGTTTACTGCACATGCTATGCATTGTTTCTTGAGTCTGTTCAAGAAAATAAATTTAATGTGATTTAATCTAATATAATATTTAATTTCTACAGGTATATTGGCACATATCAATAGTGTCATAATGACCTCCTTTGAGTTGTATTAACCAATTAGGATATACCAAAAGCCCTGACCAACTAGATAACGTAATTTGTTTAGTTGCTTGTGCATATTTGGTACCATTTTAAAACTCACTACACATGCTCTGAGTTTACTGACCATGGGCACAAAACATAACCATCTTTTCTGGTGATAAAATTAAAGCATCAAAAAGATCTTGATTTGAATTTCAAATCACAGTAATTTTAGTTGAATTTTAAATAACCATTTATATGAAGTCAGAGATATGGTTTCCAAAACAATCATTGAAACATGAATAAGCATAATTCAAGATATAGAATGATATTCACTCTGATTTAATTCTGGTAGTGTGATGAGAATGGGTATAGGTTAACAATGCCATAATGAGTTTTTTCTCGGAGTATCCACAGTAGAAATCATATATTTCAACATTTCGAATCCAAACAAGGATCTATTATCAAAACCTTACAAAAGAATATTCAAAAATCCCGACCAACTCCCAACAAGGATCCATCATCAAAACCTTACAAAACACTTACCAATTGAGATATTCAAAAACCCCAACCAACTCGGATAATGTAACTCCTTTAATTGCTTGTGCATATTTGGTACGAACTCACCCCCCATGCCGAGTTTACTGACCATGGGCACAAAACATTAGAATTTTTTATGATTGTGATTGTAGGATTGAGATTGAATCCTGAGAGGGGTGTGAATTTTGTATGTTTTAATTACTTTATATTAAATTTGTGATTTTTTGGTATGGTAGGATTGAGATTGAATCCTGAGAGGGTGTGAATTTTGTATGTTTTAATTACTTTATATTAAATTTGTGATTTTTTGGTATGGTAGGATTGAGATTGAATCCTGAGAGGGTGTGAATTTTGTATGTTTTAATTACTTTATATTAAATTTGTGATTTTTTGGTATGGTAGGATTGAGATTGAATCCTGAGAGGGTGTGAATTTTGTAGGTTTTAATTACTTTATATTAAATTTGTGATTTTTTGGTTAATGTATGAAGTCAGATATGATGTGCAAAAAATATCATAACAACATTGAAACATGAATAAACCTAGTTCAACATTGAAATATTCACTCTGATTTTAACTAATAATGGGAATTGGCATAGTCACAGTTACCCATTCTTATCTTTCACAAACCTGACCAACTCGGATAACTTAACTTCTTGTTTCGCACTGAAAAAAAGGACTTCTTGTTTAATTGCTTGTGCATATTTGGAACATTTTAAAACTGGCCACCCATGCTCTGGGTTTTCTGAGTTTACTGACCAATCAATTGCTTGTGCATATATTTGGTAAATTTTATAACTGGCCACCCATGCTCTGGGTTTTCTGAGTTTACTGACCATGGGCACAAAACATAAGATTTTTTTTTTGGTGATAATTGAAGTATCAAAATAGAGTAGACATTTTTTATAACACATAGCCATGTGATTGTAGGATTGAGATCGAATCATGGGAGGGTGTGAATTTTGTATATTTTAATTATTTTATATTAAATATTTTTTAGTTAATGTATTTGTGATTCTAGATTATTGAAATTTAAAACTAAAATTTTGAGTGTTTTAGTTATTATTAAAATCACTCTGATTTTGATTTCTTTGCAGAGTATAAGAAATTGTTGCTTCAATATCGCAATGTAAACTTTTTAACCTTTTAAAATTTGGGGGATCACTTTGTATTCACAAGGGCTTGCTAACAAGTTTTTTGCCAATTGTAATACCACCCACAAACATATATTTATTGATATTATTTGGAGTTATAAGTTGAGATGATTTTGATGAAATAAAAAACATTGAATTATCTATTTTTCAAAAAATATTTAGTTGAATTTCAAATCACAAACTATGAAATCCAAGAGAGAGACATGGTGTCAAAAAAGTGTCATTACAATATTGAAGCATGAATGAACATAGTTCAACATATGGAATGATGTTGACTATGATTCAACTAGCATTGTGATGGGAATTTAAGAATATAAGCTATATCTTTATAAGAGAAATGGTGTTATTGGTTTCCTCTCCAACTTATACTCTTCTCCCTCTCTTTCAACCCTTAATGAATTAATTTGCTTGATACAATGAATTTGGATGGTGAGAGAATGATTAACTTATTGGCTTTAGGGGCTTTTGGGAGTGTTAGAGGGGAGTGGGTGGTGTGGCGATTTTGGAAATCAATCTACACTCTTAAAATGCTTTAATTAATTAATTTGTTTAATTAAAAGATATGTTGTTTTGATGTTAGTGTAAACATCATTGTGTATTTGCAGAATATAACAAATTGTTATAGTGTCCTTTCATTGAACATGTATGTTTACTAAAATTACTTTGGATTGTTAAGTTGCGATTTTGATGAAAATTTAAAATGTGATGAAAATTTAAGAATTTAAGCTATATTTTTATAAAAAACACCAAAACCAAATTGAGAAATCGTGTTATTGGTCCTTTTTGAGTTTTAAATTACAATATTTTGCAATCATGAATTTCTACATTAATAAATTTATCTTATCACACCTTGACCGCCAATTGAAAAAATATAAAAACACATGAAATATGGGGTGGGGTAACCCTCCTAGCCCACACCCCTCAAACCTATATTGTAGGGTATTTATTACAATTCCTCCCCTCCCAACTCATACTCTTGCTTCCCTCCCTCACTTTCCTTATGAATTATTTCACAATGATGTCTATACTAGGCTTCCAGTTTCACGAAATGACGCCTCAGTTCTTGACATGCCCTAAAATAGAAAGCAAGGTTAATGTGATTTTCCTCACTGGAATTACTGTAAGTATTGGTTTACTGCCATTTAGTTCTGGTGTTGAAATGGAATTGGGGCAATGGTTGCAGGGGTATCTTTACTCTTTAAAAAGGCCACTGTATTCACAGGCAATTGCACATAATGGCCGTGCTGCAAGTACTTTTGTTTCCTCCAACCTAGGATCTGTGATGAACACACGTGTTAACGCAAAACAGGGAATCATTTTTAGAGTTTTTGTCTTCTTCGAGATGGCATTAGTTCTGAGCAGAAATCCATGAGATTACTCATCTTCATGGTTTGGAACCCGAACTTGAGATAAGCCTTGAACTTGAACTTGGTTTGGAACTTGAACTTGTGATAAACATGTTATCGTGTCTTGATCTTGAGATGGGCCTTTTGTGAAAGCTACATGACAAATCAGTTGTGTATGGCTCAATTTTTTTATAATCATATGGCATGGATTGTACACTCATTGGAGTTCGCTTATGTTACTCTATTTTTGAATTTATTTTGTTTTGACTGTTAGATTTAAGCAACGATTCTGAATACTTTAAAGAATCTAAAAATGAAACTTTAATGCTTAGGATAAATAAATTACCTCTAGCTACTGATAACGCTCTTGCTGCAAACCACAGTCCACTTGCTTTATTTACTGAAACAACACTCCAGCTTCAATCCAAGCAAAAATAAAAATCACAGAAAATCTGAAGGCACTTCCAAGCTTTGCTCTCTCAGCTAGATGGTGTAAACAACTGAAGGGGATTGAGATGCTAGCTTGGGGACCAAACAGATGAATTTATAGCAAAGCTTCCATCAAGCTTCTAATGGCTATGTGTCAGGTGTTCCACAGATCAAGGTAGAGAACTCCAGATGGAGTAATGGACCACTTCAGAAGCTCCAACCAGAAAATTAATTAACTGCAATTGATTTCCTTAATTTAAGGAAATTACTGCAGTTGGTTTCCAAAAATTAAGGAAAGGCTGCAGTTTAGTTCCATAACTGTAGGTTATAGTTGGAAGAACTTAATGGAGCTTAACATTCTCCCACTTGGTCCATACTTCCAAACTTAATGTCTCAACTTAAAACCATTGACAATCTGTATTAAGTAATAGATACATGAATCATGGCGATAAGTCCTCTAATGACGAGTATTATCTTCCATGTATTACTATGTATTTATTCTTATTATAATTTGTGTGGCAACATTTCTTAATGAATAAACTTTATTCTTGGTCCTTTTTAAATGAATTTTCTCAAATCAACTTAAGGTGCACTTAAATATGAGGAAAAACATCACAATAATTAAGAATTTCATTAAAAAACATTGTCCATACAATGAGAAACTACATAATGGAACCAAGTCCCATATTCAATACATGATCCTTGAATTTAAATGGTGGCATGCCTTTAGTCAAAGGATCAGAGATCATCAATTCAGTATTGACGTGCTCAATGACCACTTTCTTTTCTCTAACACGTTCCCTTATAGCTAAATACTTAATGTCGATGTGTTTATTTTGACTCCCACTTTTGTTGTTTTTAGCCATAAATACAGCAGCTAAATTATCACAATATATTCTTAATGGCTTAGAGATAGAATCCATAAATCTAAGCCCAGAAATGAAACTCTTAAGCCATACACCATGTATAGTAGCCTCAAAAAAAGAGACGAACTCGACTTCCATGTTGTAGTCAGATTCTTGTAGATACACAACATAATCACTAGGAATTGTTGATTTCTTTGGTCTAGTAGATCTTATTAATGTTGTACCATCATCTTCCTGAGAAGTATGTGGTTCAACTTGTTGTTCAAAAGTTCTTGGCAACTCTTGAACTCCTTGATCTACTTGAATATCGTCAACAGCTTGTGGAACTTCAACGATTGGTTGTTCAACACCAGTTTGTACTTGAGGGGTGCTATGAACAATAATCAATCTATCATTTGAAGTGGAAGGTTGAGATTCTGAATGATCCTTCTCAGAAACTATGTTTCTGGTTTGATCGCTCCCACTGATCAAGTCATTTTCAAGAAACTTCGCATTTCTTGATTCCACAATCCTAGTGTTGTGAGATGGACAATAAAATCTGTAACCTTTAGACCTTTCATCATATCCAATGAAATACCCACTAATGGTCCTTGGGTCCAGCTTCTTCTCTTGTGGATTATAAATTCTCACTTCAGACGGGCATCCCCAAACACACATATGTCGCAAACTTGGTGTCCAACCTTTCCATAATTCAAATGGCGTTTTAGGAACCGCCTTGGTTGGAACTCGGTTTAATATATACACTGCCGTCTTAAGTGCTTCAGTCCACAAGGATTTAGGAAGATTGGAGCTGCTAAGCATACTTCGCACCATGTCCAATAATGTTCGATTTCTTCTTTCTGCTACACCATTCTGGTCGGGTGAACCAGGCATGGTGTATTGGGCAACAATCCCATGCTCTTGAAGAAATTTAGCAAATGGCCCAGGTGCTTGTCCATCTTCTGTGTATCTACCATAATATTCTCCACCTCTATCTGATCTCACAATCTTAATTTGCTTGCCGCATTGTTTCTCTACTTCAGCCTTAAAGATTTTAAAGGCATCTAATGCTTCGTTCTTTTTATGAAGCATGTAGAGATACATATATCGTGAGTAATCATCTATGAAGGAGATGAAATATCTCTGACCATGTGAGTCCATGTCTGGACTACATATATCAGTATGTATGATTTCTAATATGTCCGAACTCCTATTGGCACCTTTATTTGACTTGTTGGTCTGCTTTCCCTTTATGCAGTCCACACAAGTCTCAAAATCAGTAAAATCTAGAGTATTAAGTACCCCTTCATTTACCAATCTTTTAATTCTTTCTATGGAGATATGACCTAGTCTCCGGTGCCATA
>APFE031576229.1:5498-56264 GCA_000404065.3 Pinus taeda
GTGTTTGGAGAACTGTCGGATGTGGTGGAGGTGCTCTTCCCAACTCTGGCTGAAGATCAGAATGTCATCCAAGTATACTACTACAAAGGAGTTGGTGAATGGCCGCAAGATGTCATCCATTAGCCTCATAAAGGTTGCAGGAGCATTCGTAAATCCGAAAGGCATGACCAACCATTCGAAGAGGCCCTCCTTGGATTTGAAGGCAGTCTTCCACACACATTGGAGGGTTCAATTGGTACCTGGTGATATCCTAACTTCAAGTTGATCTTGCTGAAATATTTTCCCCCCTTTAGTTGGTCCAAAATGTCATCAATTCATGGAATCAGGTACCTATTCCAGACAGTGATCTTGTTCAGTGCCAGATAGTCAATACAGAGTCTCCAAGTCATATCCTTCTTCTGTACCAACACAATCGGGCTCCCACAAGGCAATGAACTCGGTCATATGTGACCTTTCTGCAGTAGTTCCTAAATCTTCCTCTTGATTTTTTAGTTCTTTAGAATGGAGCGCCAATAGATTGGTCCATTGGGTAGTGGTGCACCTGGGGTCAGATTGATGGAGTGCTTGACCTGACAGTGCAGAGGCATGTTAGAAAATTATATATTATGGAGCAATGGAACACATAAAATATTGCAAAAATATAAACACAGAAAACACATAAAACAAGAGAGACACAAATATACGTGGTTCACCCAGTTTGGGCTATGTCCACCTCGAATAGCCAATCCTTCCTTTCTATTATCCTACAAAACAAAAAGACACAACCTACAACAGATCCATTGTAATATCCTTTGTTTTCTCTCACAGTGTCACCTCTCTGCTTCTCACTCGGAAAATACACATATATTACACAAACTCAATACAATGCCCTCATACAAAGAGAGGGGTTGCCTTCTAGGGAAAAAATCCCTAAACTAAACATAAGTTCTTATCATCATATCATCATACTTTTACAAGGCAATTTTACATCTATTTTTAGCTTAAGGGGCGCTTCCCCTGAGCCCCCATCAGGGGACCACTGGCCCCCAGACCCCCCAGCTGGGGGGGATCGGCCCCCTCGGACCCCGCAGGGGGCACAAGTCCCCCTCGTGTGGAGGGGTGTACAAACTTCCTGGGGTATACATCCTGCTGAAACAAAGACCTCTAAACAATCATGCTCCACACACAACAATCTCCCACTTGGAGAATGATTGTAGCAACTCCACTGCTACTTCATTTGCTGGACAATGACTCCTCTTTGGACCTAGCTATTTCTCGTCTTCGTCGTCATCCTTGAAGACCAATTGAAACTGAGCATATTCTCAGTTTCTCCCTAGTTACAACTTTTGTTAGTATATCTGTAGGATTTTGGCTAGTGTGTATCTTTTCCAGCTTCAAATCTCCATCTTCCAACATTAATCGTATGAAATGGTACTTGAGCTATATGTGTTTAGTTTTGGAATGAAATGCTAAGTTCTTTGCAAGATGAATGACACTTTGGCTATCACTGTATAATGTGCCCATATCATGCTCCTTACCCAATTCACCCATAAACCTTTATAACCAAATCATTTCTTTACTAGCCTCTGTAGTAGCAACATACCCTACTTCTATTATTGAAAGTGAAAAAACAATTTGGTTTTTTGAAACCCAACTGACAGCTATTCCACCAACAATAAATACATATCCTGTAGTGCTCCCCCTGTTATCTCTGTCACCTACCATATCTGCATCAACATATCCTTGTAGAGAAATGTTTGAACCACCAAAGCATAATGCTTGATTTGTGGTACCTTTCAAATGTTTGAGAATCCATTTTACTGCCATCCAATGTTCCGTTCCTAGATTTTTCATGTACCTGCTTACAACTCCCACTGCATATGCAATATCAGGCCTTGTGCAGACCATTGCATACATTAAGCTTCCAACTGCTAATGCATATGGAACTTTAGACATATAATCCATGTCTTCTTGGGCCTTTGGGTACATTTCCTTACTAAGTTTGAAATGGCTAACAAAAGGTGTACTAACTGGTTTTGCATTGTGCATATTAAATCTTTTCAACACCTTTTGTATGTACTCATTCTGAGACAATGTTAATTTACGATTTTTCCTGTCTCTAGTTATTCTCATACCAAGGATTTGTTTTGCAGCTCCAAATCCTTCATTGCAAATGAATTTGCCAATTTTCTTTTGAGCACATTTATTTCCTACATGTTAGATCCTGCAACAAGCATGTCATCTACATACAATAACAATATAATATAGCTGCCATCATTTTGCTTTTTCAGATAAACACAATGATCAGAGTGACATCTAGTGTAACCTTGTTCAGACATAAACTTGTCAAATTTTAGATACCACTGCCTTGGAGCCTGTTTTAAGCCATACAAGCTCTTCTTCAACCTGCACACAAGTTTCTCCTTCCCTTTCACTTCATATCCTTGTGGCTGCTGCATATATATCTCTTCCTCCAAATCCCCATGGAGAAAGACTGTCTTTACATCTAACTGCTCAAGATGCAAATCTTCAGCTGCTACAAGACTTAAAATAGTTCTGATTGAAGTCATTTTAACAACAGGAGAAAATATTTCATCAAAATCAATACCTTTCTTCTGAGCAAACCCCTTCACCACAAGTCTAGCTTTGTACCTCTGTTTTCCTCCATCTTCTTCCTTCAGCCTGTAAACCCATTTATTCTTCAATGTAGCTTTTCCTACAAGCAACCTGATTAAGTCCCAAGTCTGGTTATGCATTAAGGAGTCCATCTCTTCTTCCATAGCTACCTCCCACTTCTTCCTGCTTTCAACTTGCATTTCTTCTTCATAACATTCGGTTGACCAGAATCAGTCAACAATAAATAATATAATGAAGGAGAGTATCGTTCAGGGGGTCTACTTGTCCTGGTAGATCTTCTAACACCACTTTCAGGTGTTTGGGGTGCCTGTTGCTGTTGTGGTGGTTGTTGTTGTTGTGGTTGTTTATTATTATTATTTTCAGGCACTTTTACTTTTTCAGTGATTTCATCAAGAATTGCGTATTCCTTGTTTTCTTTTTCCTGTTCCTTTTCCTGCAACTAATTCTTGTACAAGACATTTTCATTGAATATTGCATCTCTGCTCCTAATGATTTTGTGATTTTCATAATCATATAAGTGATGACCAAAATCAATAACACGATATCCAATAAAGGTACATTTCTTTGACTTTGCCTCAAGCTTTTTTCTATTTTCTTTATCAATACGGACAAAGGCCTCACAACCAAAAGGCTTTAAAAAATAGTAGTTTACCTTTTTACTTGTCCATGCTTCCTCTGGAACACCACCATCCAAGGAACTTGAAGGCCCTCTATTTATTAGATAAACAATAGTATCTATAGCATCTACCCAAAACTGTAAAGGCAATCTTGCATGCAATCTCATGCACCTTGCACGCTCCATGATTGTTCTGTTCATGCTTTCTGACACACCATTTTTTTGTGGTGTTCTTGGAATTGCCTTCTCTCTGCGAATTCCATGCTCTGAATAGTACCTATAAAACTCTTTGCTGCAATATTCACCTCCATTGTCTGATCTGAGACACTTCAATTTCTTTCCTGTCTCAATCTCAACCAAAGCTTTCCATTTCTTGAACGTATCAAATACATCAGATTTATTCTTAATACAATAAATCCACGTTTTTCTAGTTGCATCATCAATAAAAGTAAAATAATAATGAGAGCCACTGAGAGATGATACTTGAGCAGGTCCCCATACATCTGTATGCACAAGCTCTAATTTTTCGCTCTTCTTTTCTTTCCCAACTCTGAGAAATCTAACTCTCTTCTTTTTTCCATAAATGCAATTCTCACAGAAGTCCAAATCAACATTCTTCAAACCCTGAAACAGATTCCTTGAGTGAAGAATCTTCATCCCCTTTTCACTCATGTGTCAGAGCCTATGATGACATAATGCTGCATCTGCTCCTTTGGAAGTTAAAGCATTAACAGAGTTAGAAATACCATTGCATCAATACAATGTACCAACCTTTTCGCCTTTCGTTATTACCAAGGCTCCTTTGGTAACCTTCCAAGCTTTATCTATGAAAGTTGTCACACAACCTTCACTGCCTAACTTCCCTGTTGAAATCAGATTTTTCTTTAGGTCTAGAACATGCCTTATCTCCTTTAGTAGCCATTGGTTTTCATTTTGCTGTTTTACAAGAACCTTACCCATTCCAACAATTTTACAGGGTTTATCATCACCCAAATGAACTTGTCAAAAATCTCCTTGAACGTAGTCATGAAAGTATTTCTTATCAAGTGTGGCATGGAATGAGGCCCCTGAATCTACCACCCAGGAATCAGTAATATTTTCAAAATAAAGAATCAAAGCATCTTGTAACACCTCACCTATCACATTTACTTCATGGTTGTTTTCTTGCTATGCATCTCCTTCTTTTCCTTTCCAAGATCTATGGTCTTTCTTTAGGTGTCCTTTCTTTCCACATTTCCAGCACGCTATCCCTGATTTGGACTTAGATCTGTCTTTCCTTGATTTACTGCGATATCCTGAACTCTTTCCTCTTTCCATTTTTCTTCCCCTAGACTCTGCACTCATAGCATTACCCTATGTCTCACAGGAGCTTTTCCATCACATTTCCTCACTAAGGATAGCACCGAAAACATCATTAAACTTTAAAGTACTAGATCTAGAAACAAAGTTACTAATGGCCATTACTAAACCATTCCAACTTTCTGGAAATGAGCACAAGAATAAAATAGCTCTAACTTCATCATAAAAGTTTACCCCTACAGAACATAACTGACTTGTAACAGTATTAAAATAGTTTAAATGGTCTACAATAGATCCACCTTCCGACATCTTCATATTAAATAATTGTTTCATAAGAAATACCTTGTTTGAGGCCGAGGGTTTTTCATATAGTTTCTCCAACGCCTTAATCAAACCTCTGTCGTTGTTTCCTTCGAAATGTTGAAGGAGAACGATGCTATGAGGCACAACCATACTGTTCTGAGTGCCTTTCTATCAAGAAGGTTCCATTCTTCATCTCTCATACCCATCGACATCTTTGTTTTTCTGCCCAATGGTAGGTACAGATCTTTCTGATACATATAATCTTCCATCTGCATCTTCCACAGTGAGAAGTTTTGGCCGTTAAATTTCTCGACCCTAAACTTAACTTACCATCTTCTGCCATTGCTCCCACTCGAACCAGGAACCCTTCTTTCCTATGAGTTTATTAGCCAAATAGACCTTCGGCTCTGATACCAGTTGTTAGAAAATTATATATTACAGAGCAATGGAACACATAAAATATTGCAGAAATATAAACACAGAAAATGCATAAAACAAGACAGACACAGATATATGTGGTTCACCCAGTTTGGGCTACGTCCACCCTGAATAGCCATTCCTTCCTTTCTATTATCTAGCAAAATAAAGAGACACAACCTACAACAAATCTGTTATAATATCCTCCATTTTCTCTCACAGCCTCACCTCTCTGTTTCTCGCTCAAAGAATACACATCTATTACACAACCTCAAATACAATGCCCTCATATAAAGAGAGGGGTTTCCTTCTAGGGTAAAAGACCCTAAACTAAACATAAGTTCTACGGTCAGATCATCCGCCTAATGAACAACCCAGATTGACTAGAAATTACTATACTTTTACAAGTAAAATTTACATTTGTTTTTAGCTTCGGGGGCACTACCCTCGAAACCCCAGCCGGGGGACCACTAGCCCCTGAATCCCCCAGCCGAGGGGGATCGGCCCCTCAGAACCCCTGCCGGGGGGGGGGGACAAGTCCCCCCTACACCCCCCCGCGTGGAGGGGTGTACAAACTTCTCAGGGTATACATCCAGTTGAAACAAAGACCTCTAAATAATCATGCTCCACACCCAACACATTAGTGTGGTTATGAGGTCCCAACTACACACATAGGCCTTCTTCCATGCAATTATGACCCAAAAACTCTAGTTCAATGCTAATGGTTCCAAAATTTGAGTCACTTTTTCAGGATAGGCTCCAAACCAGTGCCCAAAACTACATGTAACTCTATAAAATCATAAATAAGATGATGATAAGAACAACCAATCAAATATCAAGTAGGAACTTGACCTAGACGTGGCTAATCCATGATAGACATTTTGTAAAATATATGGTAAACATGAAATTTATAAATCATGAATGCATCTCTAATCATAAACTAACAGTCTTCATCTAAGAGTCACCAAGATGTCTTTGGGCCCTCTCTAGCTAGCTACAATAACATTTGTTAGCCCATGCATTCATCAACCATTCAATAACGTATCAAAACTTGACAAGAGCCATGAATAGACTACAACATATAGCCTACAAATAACCAGAATAGAAACCATGAAAAATAAGGCATAAGATCACCATAATAACAAGTAAAAGTGCTTATATATCACAATAGGAAAATAGCTCTTATTAATTATAAGAAAATTCCAGCCCAGTCAGGGACTTGCACGTACCACCCAACCATAGATTGGGATAAACCAAATATCTCTTTCAGCTAATCACCCCCCTGCCACATTCCAAGCACAAATTTGGGATATTATGGGATAAATCAAGACAAAACCAATCGGGGCTTCTAGAGGCCGAACCACCTCAACCCTTAACCATAATGATCTCACATAAAAGGTACAAGAATCACTAACATCAACCAAATCAGTCTCTACCAAAGTTGTGGATGGCTCTAGGAACTAGTAACTCAACCCATAGTTAAATCAGGTCTCCATAGTGCTTGTTCCAATTGTGGCTCCAAGGACTAGTAACTCAACTTACAAGTCTCTAGAGCATTTGTCCAAACCTATAGGTTCCAAGAACTAGTAACTCAACCCAAATTTTTTCATTCTCTAGAGTGTTTGTTCCAACCCACAACCATAGGGAACTTGAGACCCAATCTGAAAAACAAGTGGGAAACCCACAAAACCATGGCTATCCAGGATATGGCAAGGTAAGGCAGAAACCACTTTCAATATAGGAATACGTCCATGCCAATGAAAACAAATAACCAAGGAATTACATGCATATACCATGCATCCAAAAATATGGAATAAAATCATACATGAAATTTGTTACCTGCAAAGTATCATTGGTGTAGCTGTTGATCCAATTGCACCCCTTGTGATCCCTTACTTTCCTTTGCTTTGTTTCCCCAATTGTAGTGAATGCTAGAGTGCTCCAAGCATGCTCCAAGAATACTATAAGTGTGCAAGAGTATGAGAGAATGAGAGTGTGAAAGGAGAGAACCCAAACTAAATTGTCTAAAGCTGTGAATTGTTTCTCTGGTGCCTTTTTATCATTAATTTCCCCTTTTTCCTTCCTTCTTCCTTTAATTTACCTTGCAATAAAAGTTGTGTCTCTTCACCTTCCTTTTCTCCTATTTTCCTTTATTTTCATATTTAAATTCCAAGTATGGTCTCTTTTCCTTTGTCAATGCCTTTGACAATTTCCATAACCATTTTTAATCCACAAGTGATACCCACTATAATTCTTTTCCCACCATTAAACTTGGAATATGTGTCCCATGACATTGGCCTTTTTTATTTACATGGAAAATCAACCAAGGGTTGTTACATATATATGAGCTAATATTTGTTATTGCATCTAGTATGAGAGGGAAATAAGCCTTCTTGATGAACATCTAATGAAATTGTTGAAACAATGAATAAACATATGCATCCAAACCTATCGGCACCTTGGTCATAATATGTTTGTAAAAATGAATAACTTGTACTGGGAAAGCTTGAGCAAGAACAAAGATTAGAAATAGATCATGAAGACTCAAGAACCTTGTTGAGAGAGTTCAAGATAGTTATGGGAAATTGGCTTGAAGGTTGGCCTTATATTTATAGGACAAAGTTCATGGTCACACTATCTGAAGTAGGGAATTTTAGTCACAATTACATTGAGGATGGGTTTTTTATGCGGATAGAAGCACCTAGCTGTACTCACAGGCCTGCATGTGTTCGACTGGGAAGTAAATTTAGGATAGAGAGTGGTTCCATCTGAAAAAAATGATTGCCAAGGAAATTTGGGCTGATAGCAATGTGATCATGTGTCTATGGATGGTTTCAATAAGTAACTCTCAGCTCATGTTTACCCTTGTAACTATGTTAAATGGGGTAAACGTGGGGTGGTGTGTTATAGAGTGGTGTCATACCAAGTTCACAGCCCTAGACCTCAAGGTAAATGCAGATTGTTATGAAAATATATATGTTTATCATGCATGCACATCAGTTATTGTTATTGTTATTGTTATTATATCCATGTACATGATGTTGTTATAGTTTTGTGTTAATATCTTGATTCATGTATGAATTGATACTCTTGATATTATTATGTATCGTGCTAATCTGGATTGACCTGTGCAGATGCAATAGCCTCACTAGAAATAAATTTAGCTCATTATTTGATTATTCCTTTTATTTTATTTATCTAACAGTGGTATGTTGTAGGAAATAGAAGGCCAAGAGATGAAGAGAAGAATGGTTGAGTACATTTCATATGACTCCCCATACAGTCCAGAAGAAAAATCAGTGAAATGGGAGAAATTAGTTGGGCAACAAGGAGAGGGAGACTATCCTAATATAGAAGATACATTAAGAAGTTGAAGGAGGACATCAAAAGTTGTAAATTTTATAATGAGTGGTTGATTGAAACCTAGGAAAGGCTTGTAAAATCTCAAGAAAAGTAAGATAAGCTTAATGCATTTATTCTTCAAATCCTTTCATATTTACAAAAACATGGACAACTGGGGACCAGTCATGGAGATAGACAAGAAGAAAATTCTATTGGGGAATATAGAAGCTAGTCTCAAAAAAGGTATAGGATTGATGGCAATGATACAATAAAGATTGGCAGACTCTTAGGTACACCTGAGAAGAGGGCTAGTGCACACAAATTTTATTCTAGCTCTACCTCTAGGAGACATCATCATTATCATCGCTAGTATCATCATAGGAGGAATGGGAAGAAGTATTTTCTATAGGAATTTAAGAAATCCAAGCTTCCTAATTTTCATGGTGAGATGACCAAATCAGAAGATGCATAAACATGACTATTTGGAATGAGGATTTTTTTCAAACTTCATTATTACTCATAGAATATGAAATCTGAGATAGCTACTTTTAGTCTCAAAGGAAAACAAATATCTAGTGGGAAGGTGCCTAGAATGTCAGGGGCATTAGGGAAGATAACTTGACTTTGGAAGAATTTGAAAGAATATTTAGGAAGAAGTACCTATATGAAAGATATTGTGATGGAAAGGGCAAGGAATTATATGAACTCAGAATGGGTTCCATGTCAAATGAAGAATATACAACCTTTTTTCTAGAGATATTGAGATATATTCCCTATCTCAAGGATGAGACCAAAGGTTCATCTGTGGATTTCTATTATCATTCAAAGATCGGATTGTGTTTGATGAGCCTCATATATTAGAGGAAGCCATAAAAAAGTTGAAGCATTTTTATGAACAGACAAAGCACAAGCCTGCATTTAACAGTGACTGGAAGATTAGAGAGAAGAATAAAGGAAAATGGGCCAAGAAGAAAGGAAGATCTAAGGATGCAGGTGAGAAGGAAAATATGGCTCCTCATAAGTAGTCCAGTGTAGATGAGAATGGATGTGTGTCTCAACTTGTGGAGCAACAGAATAAAGGTGGTGGCAGAGAACGATTGAAGTGTTAGACTTGTGGTGGAGACCATCACAAGAAAGATTATGCATCATATCAGGGTGTTAGGCCTTAGATCTACAGTGCTCAAGAGGCACAAAAAGTTGAGGATGTAGTTTAGAGTATTCCTTGAATCTATGCAATAGTTGATAACAAGCAGGCAGAGCACTGATAATCCATCATCGAGATGGAAAGTAAGCTTTGTAATAAATTTATTTCTATTTTGACTAATCCAGGATCAAATTATAGCTATATTAGTCCTGAACTGGTGGATCAATTTCATTTAGATAAGGAAGTGCATGCGAAATCTTGGTTGGTGTAGTTGGCTACAAGGAACAAGAGAAGAATTCATCACTGGGTGAAATCTTGAGCTTTTGAACATAATGGCATGCCTACAATAACAAACCTAAATTTGCTACCTTTGGGTGCATATAACATGCTTTTGAGCATGAATTGGTTGTTTATTCATAGGACCAAGGTAGATTTATATGAGAAGTCCATTTAGTTCTTAGATAAGATTGAATAAAAGAGAGTCGTGCATGGAAAGTGGAAGCTTACATCAGTGAGGATGGTTACAACCATGCAAGCTAAGCATGATCGCATAAAAGGAGATTTACTATTTGCAATACATGTTGCTAGTGATAAAGGGTTGGATGATGAGGATGGTGAAGTACTTAGGAGGTAACCTATCTTATAGGAATTTCAAGATGTGTTACCTTCAGATATTCTAGAGTTGCCTCCTCATAGGGATTTGGATTTCTATATTGAGTTGACACATGGAGAAGCACCAGCATCTAAGGCATCATATAGGATGAACACTCTTGAGTTTGTGCAACTAAAGTTGCAACTTAAAGAGATGATTGATAAGGGATAGATAAGGCTAAGTGTATCTCCCTTGGGAGCACTTGTGGTTTTTGTAAAGAAGGACAATACTCTGAGATTTTTCATTGATTGCAAGTAGTTGAACAAGGTGACTATCAAGAATAGATATCTATTTCCTTGGATTGATGTTTTACTTGATCAGCTGAAGGGAGCTATAGTATTTTCAAAGATTTATTTAATATCATGATATCGTCAAGTGCGAATCAAAGAAGAAGACATAAATAAGACTACATTTTGTACAAGGTATTGGCACTACGAGTTTGTGATAGTTCCTTTTGGTGTTACCAATGCTTTGACCACCTTCATGTGTATTATGAATAGTGTGTTGTGCCCTTACCTAGATAAGTTTGCGACATTCCTTTTTGATGATATATTGGTATATTCAAATAATGAGGAAGAGAATGTAGAGCATTTACTAGTAGTATTGAGATTGTTGAGAGAGCATAAGTTGTATGCCAAGTGCAACAAGTGTAGGTTTTTTCAATATTTTTTTTTTCTAAGTTATGCTAATTCTATTACTGAAAAAAAGATATCATACACTGAGGCCTTAGCCTATACTTAACCATGCCTGATAAATGACAAAAACCAGCAAAGTCTAGATCTGGCCTACTCAAGAAGGGAAACTAGTCTGTAGCAGAAAGAGTTCAAAAAATTAGCTTGCTGCCCATGCAAAGGAAACCAGCAAAGCACCCGGTTTGGTATCAGTGTTCATAATGAGTCAAAAAAACCAACTAAAGAGCCTAAAACCAATAGTTTTTTCCCCAAAACCCCATCGAAACAAAAAACTAGAAATCATAGTTCCAAAAACCTGAGAGAGAAGAGACACATAGCATGCTAATTGGCAGATTGTGTGGTAGACGCATGGCAAGCTGAGTGGCAGATAGGTGGCAAGAAAACTATGTGGAAAGCAAAGTGGCTAACTAGGAGCAACGAGAAGATGGCGGGTGTTCCTCCACGATGAAACACTTGTACTCCTCCATGTTGCCACCTGCCTATTGCAAGGTCTCCATGTTTCCTGCCTGCAGTGTCAAGTGTTCTTCCTCGAGGAAATAGTAGAAAGGGTCCATTACCTCGTCTGTGTGTTGGTCCTAGTGCTCATCCTTCCTTGCTTGTCTCATCTTCTGCTCATTGCTCCACTCCCTTGCCTCTTGGATGCTCGTATGAACCATTTCTGGTTCGGCTACGGTGTGGCTACATACTTCTGTGGTGCGTCCACCACTCGCAATGGCCTATACCCCAATTACACTGGTGCTACCACCACCCATAGTTCCATGCTCCACAATTGCTCTAGTGCATCCACCAACCTTTGTGGCTTGTTCCTCAATCATCTGCTCCAACTCATGAAAGAGAATGTATATAGTGTCCGTGATGGTGTGCTTGTTCAGGGTAGAGCAGAAGGTGAATGGGGCATTTTGGGATTGCAACTAAGGATGGGATGGAGTGCCTCTGGGAGACGAAGAAGAAATGGAAGGGAAGCTACTAGGAGGTGAGGCAAGGGGCACCGAATGGAGGCATCCTCTTCCACTGCGAGTATTTGTTTAATGCTCGAGGGCCTGCTCTACTAGGGAGGAAGTGGTGTCCAAAGTAGGAGAATGCTGGGGGCAACTCAGGCTCCCTTGACTCCCACCCCTGTGACTGCGCATACAGCATCGCATTCTTGGCATGTTGTCTACAGGAGTATGAGAATTCCTTCTGGAATTGGGCATAGTGTGGTGCAAAGGCACAATTGAACTTGCGAACTACTCAGCGGAGGGATTAATAGCAAGGGCCGAATGGAAGATAAAATAACAATCCAAGCTCTGGGTGAAGTGAATGCCAGGGCTAAAATCAATGCAGTAAAGGAGGTGGCAGCGTCTCCTAGTGGTTGTGTTGGAGGCAGGTGCTGCAGCGGCTTGAGGGAAGAGGCATTGTAGAGGTGGACAAATGTAGAGGTGAAATTCTCCCAAGGATTCATGTTTGCAAAGAGCCGAGGTGGGTGATGGTTAACAGGATGGAGATGGCACTCACGTAAAGTGCATTTATGGCTATTGTGAATGCCAATTTTGGACCACTGTGCCAATCTACGAAAGGCCATGTCATCTAGCCACATGCCGACCTAGTTGATTGCCACCTCATTGTCTTCATTGATCACCCGCATTTGGGAGGTGTGCATCCTTGTGCACCAGGTCAATGCAAGCTTGCAATTGAGATTAGTCATGTAAAATGTTGATTGTGCCAGAATGTAGGACTAGATCCTGTTCAACTCCTACATTTGCCAAGAGATCAGATACCTTGTTGTTGTCCCTTTTGATGTGAATAAATGTGGTAGCTTGTCTCTTTTTCATCCATTGCTCAATTAGTTCAAGCCTAGCTACTAGTCTCCAGCTGGTAGTGACTCTCGAAGCTGTGATTCCTAGTTGTATTTAGGTAACCATATGTATCAGAATTTGGGAGTCCCCTTCTATGATAATATGATGAAAATTATGTTGGTGAGCTAAGTTCATACCTTTCCACAGTCCTTCCATTTCCGCAGAATTATTCGTGTCCCATCCAATTGAGCCAAAGTATATTAGAAAAGGTCAGCCTTCATGATCTCTGAAGATGCCACCATGTCCTGCTTTACCTAGGTTTCCCTTTGAGGCCCCATCAAAATTTATCTTTATAACTTCTTTTTCTTGGGGGGGAGGGGGATTCCAATGTAATAGTTGCTTGTTGATAGTGCTTACTCTGTTGGGATCAATTTGTGCCTACGGGAGCTTTAATTTCCAATTGGCCCATATGCTCTATTCCTGTGCCTAGGTGGGAAATTCCTCAGCACTCCACTATTGGAGAGCTAGAGTTTCTTGAATATAAAGACATAAATTGGTCCAGATGATCTCCAAAGTAGTGCTTTGATTTTTAAAAATTCTTTTGTTTCTTTCCTTCCAGATCATCTAGAAAAGGAAGCCCGAAAAAATTTTCCATAGCTAATTTAGAATTTTTCTATTATATGGCTCTCGAGTCCAGTTGCAAATGGTGCCTTTTATATCCCCTAAGATTCTGCAGGGTCGCTAACATTTGAAAGTAAGTTTCTTCCATAATTGTTTAGCCATGTGGTAGGAGTCCATGAGGTGTTCAATAGCTTCTTCATGATTTTGACAATTAGGACAGTAGTAGGGTCCTTGGAATCCTCTTTTAATTAAGTTGTCCCATGTAAGAATTCTTTGATGATAGAGTAGCCAAGTGAAAGTAGAGATTTTTGGCCATATCCCTATAGTCCATATGTAATTCCAAGCAAGATCAACTGGTTCCTGTGTTTGGAGCATCAACTTGTATGCTTCTTTTGTTGTGTATGTTCCTCTAGGAGTATATCCCCATCTCAAAACATCTTTTCCAGTGTTACATCTGATTTTTCTATTGGTGAGTTCTTTGTGTAGCTATGTATTGTGGGCTTTAGTTTCTTGCTGTATTATCTGTGTGGTAGGTTTCCATTGCCTGAAACCCTGATTGGTACTTTGAGTCTAGAATTGGGTGACATGGTCAGTCTAGTTGATGTTATTTCCATTATGATTTGTGAAGGGTGGGATTTCTACAATTTTGGTCTCTGTTGCCAAGAATCCATCCAGAAAAGTGCATTTCTCCCCTTGCGTATCTCCCAGAAGCTACACTTTTGTATGTGCTATTTTGCTGCATTCCAAATTAGAGATACTATTCTGTGGTGGTGATTCTTATCAACTCTTCCTGCAGATGATTGTTCGCATATTTTACAGTCCAAATTTGTGCCCATGGCTTCTGTGGGCATGAAACCCATTGCCACCATATTCGTGCACCCATTAATGTGTTGTTGTGTTGCAGGTCTTGCAATCCTAGACCTCCCTGCCTTTTTGGTGTGCAGACCATGTCCCATTTTACTAACACCCACTTTTTATTTTGCCTTGTGGAGCCCCATAAAAAGTTGTGTTGCAAAGTTTTGATTTTCTTGAGCATCCATTTCGGACCTATAAGAACAAAGAAGAGATAGAGAGACATGGATTATAAAACTGCCTTTATCAGAATGAGCCTGCTTTCCATGTTGAGAGTTCTATAGGTCTAGGATGATAGGCGACTTTCAATTTTCTCAATGAGTTGTTGCTAGGATGTATGCTTTAAGGCTGATTCTATCAGTGGAGCGCCCAAATAATTAGATGGAATTTTAGCTTGTGAGAAGTCGATGATTCTGGCGATTATTCTTTGAGTGGCTGCAATAGTGTGGAAAAAGAAAATTTGAGATTTGACAGTATTTATAGTGGTTCTTGAGGCTCTTGAAAAGGTTTCTAGCAGAGCTTTGTAGGTGTGAGCTTTGCTGATAGAGGGGTGTCCAAATAGCATATTGTCATCAACAAATTGTTGATGCATTATCGCAAAGGTTCCATGGGTAGAGATGCCTCTAAGGTTGTGAGATTGAACAACCTACTTTATAAGGCGACCCAGACCTTCTGCCATTATAATAAAGAGGAATGGGGATAATGGGTCACCTTGACAGATACATCTGGATGGGGAGTAGGGTTTGGAGGAGATTCCATTAACTAGGATAGAGAAAAAGGGGGAAGTTATGAGATTCATAATCCATCTAACCCATGTTGGACTAAATCTGAAGGCAGATAGCATATGTTGAATATAGGACCAACTAAGTTTGTCAAAGGCTTTAGAGAGATCAATTTTCAGAAGCATACCAACCTGTTTGTTTCTCTTTAAGGAATGGCTGATTTCATGAGTCAAAATGATGCCATCCAAGATTTGATGTCCTTCAACATAGCCAGATTGTTTTGGTGAAGTGAGAAGAGGAAGGAGTGGTTTGAGGTGATTGGAAATGACTTTCAAAATGATTTTGTAGTCATTCAACATAGCCAGATTGTTCTGGTGAAATGAGAAGAGGAAGGAGTGGTTTGAGGCAATTGGAAATGACTTTCAAAATGATTTTGTATATGACATTGCATAGAGAAATGGGCCTGAACTTATCTGGAGTACTTGGCTGAGCTTCTTTGGCAATGAGGGCGATGAATGTCGCATTGAGAGATGGAAGAAGCCAATGCATAGTGCATGATTCTTCTACCACATTCCAAACTTCGACTTTGATTAAATCCCAGAAGTGATGGTAGAAGTTAGAGGTGAAACCATCAAGTCCTGGATCTTTCCCAGCTTTCAATTGATTTGAAGCCTCTTCTGCTTCCGTTAGAGTAACTGGTCATAGCAAGAGCTGATTGTGCTCCTCTATTATGATTCTGGGAATATGCTAAAGTATTTCATTTATTGTAGGTTGTCTATCTGTAGGTGGCTCTTGATGTGTTGTTTTGAAGTGATTAGTTAGCTCTTTCTCAATATCTTCCTGTTTCTCCATTCTGTCTCCCTATGGATTTTGAATATACAAGATGGTATTATTCATTCTTCTTTGGATAGTTGTGCGATGAAAGAATTTGGTATTTCTTTCCCCTTCTTTTAGCCATCTGATTCTTGACTTTTGTTTCCAGAGCATTTCCTCTTGCTTCCTTCTTTCTTCCAATTGTGTGAGAAGAGCTTGTTCTTGACTTTCTAGATTCTCGGTTCTGCCTCCTGTAATGATCTTTTGTTGTAGCTGTCTCATACTTTTCTCGAGCACTTTTTGATATTGAAAGATATTACTGAATGTACTGTAATTCCAGCTCTTGATTTGCCTTTTGATATGCTTCAATCTTTGTTGGAATTTGTACATAGTTGAGCTGCCATTAGGAATAAATCTCTCCCACGTTGATTTGACCATATTTTTAAACTCAGGGTGAGTGATCCAAAAAGTTTCAAATTTAAATGGTTTCCTGTTTGAATTTCCATGATTCTTCGATTGCAAGGAAATAGGCCAGTGATCCGAGCCGGCAATAGGGAGTATTGAGGTGCAGACATCACTGCCTAAATGTACAGAGTTATCTGAGATAAGATATCTATCCAACCTAGATGATATTTGTTGGGAGCCCATCCTTTTATTGTTCCATGTCAAAGTACCATTATCAAATGGTAAGTCAATTAGCCAGTTGTTTTGAATGTATTCTTTGAAGCTGCTGCTTTCACTGTCCAGCTTCCTTCTACCTCCTAGTTTTTCCTCCAGCCGAGTGATCATGTTGAAGTCACTGCTTGTGATCCAGAGGGGATGAGTTCTTGTAGAATTAAGAATTTCCAGCGTTTTTAGCAGCGTATTCTTTTGCATTGTATCTTTGGGAAAGTATACATTTCTCAAGTGGCCATGTATGTTGGTTCCAATGAGGTGGAAAGTTGCTTGGATAAAATGGCGAGAAGCATGGAAATATGTAAGAGAGATGTGCTGTGTATTCAGGCGATAACAAGCCCCCCACAAGCTTTTGTTGTGTCTACCGTAACTGTCTGGCATCCCACTCAGGATTTAGATAAGATAGAAGCTAAAGTGCTAGTATTACATTTTGTTTCCTACATAAATACAATATGTGGTTGTTCTTACTGAATCATGTTCTTTATCATCCTGTATTTCCCAAGACCATTAAGTCCTCTAACATTCCATGAGATGAGCTTCATGGTTGACTAGTGGGTAAGGAACGGTATTATTTAGTCAACTTGGAGCACCTTCTAGACTCCACTAGCATTTCCCCAATGAGGATGGTATGTTATAGATCTGTCTTTTTGCCTCTTTTCTTCACACCTTTGGTAATGTGTTTCCCATCCCATCTACCTCCTTGTTGTATGCCTAGTGTGCTATGCTAATGCACTCTTGAGAGCACTACTTCCATATTTTCAAGTTGCCTATCCAGTATTGTGTCGAACTCTTTCCTCTTGCATGCTTGTTCTAGACTGAAAATGTCTAGGTCCCCTAGATCAAAGCTTTTAGGTTCTTCTTCCATTACACTTTGTTGACTGCTCTCCTCCATGTGGTGTGTTGACTTGAGAGGTTCTGTCAACAGATTATTAATGTCCATTCCTTTTGCCGACCAGAGGGATTTGCGATGATCTTGGATGGGAATGGGTTGAGAGGTTGTTGGTTGTGGATCAGAGTTGTTTGGTAATGATGGTTGAATGGCTTCATTATGGATAGGTACAACAAAAATTTTGGTGGATGGTGCAGAGGTTGTCTTTGTTATTGTGGAAGGATCTGATTCAGGCATATCTAGGTTTGACAAAATGTCAAAACTATTGCTTGAGGATGGCACATCGTAGGATGGTATTACATTTTTTGGTGTTGTAGGAGGTTTTTTATTAAGCCTCATTCTACTGGCTACTTTGGTGAACCATTCCGCATCAAATTTTCCCCCGTTGTCTATAGATTTAGGAGGGGTATTTAAAGGACAGTCACAGAATAGATGTTCATGGGTGTGGCATTTCCTGCATCTGAAAGGTATATGTTCATAGTCTATGGGTTGAATCCATTTAAAGTCATCATGAAGGAGACTTACCGAGTCCGTGAATGTCTTGCCAAGTTTCATGTAAACACAGATACGAGCATATGAGGTGTACCGGCGAAGGTTTGTTTCCTTTACAATCTTTATGAATTCTCCTAACCCATTACCAATAGCTTTAAGTGATTCTTCATCCGAGTATTCTAGAGGTAAGGAGTACATGTGAATCCAACCTGGTACCCAACTGAAGTCTTCCTTGTATGGATTGAATCTTTCTATCTAGTCTCGCAAATATAGACCTACTACATTAAGGAAATCTAGGACGTGACTTTTGTCTTTAATGCAGTTAAAGATGGTTGTGAAGAAGCCTTTGGGGCCTAGCTGTAGGGTAACATGTCCCTTGGACTTCCACTTTGAGGTTATCCATCCTTGTAGAGCTTTTTTGGTGGGCCAGTAGCCTATAAATTTACCTATTAGTGCATGGTCTTTCATATGTTGTATTTGTGCATTGATTCTATGACTGGGTAACTCAATCTTGGGTCATACTGTTGCAATGGGTTTGCAGGTGGACAACAATGCCTTCTTTAGTTGCTCGCTTGCTGCAGGGTTATTCCTATTTCCTTATCCAAATCCGCTTGTTCATTCTTCTCCTCCTGCTGCACAGGTTATACCGCTGGCTACTCTGCGCTTTCAGTTAAGATCTTCTCATTTCCGCCTTCAAGTGGCCAGTCTCTATTGTTGTGGCCTATGGGGGAGGCTCTATTGCCTCTCCCATTGGGATGTTCATTGGTTGTGGCTACTAGATCTGCCAAACTTGCACTAGCAGCAGTTCTGCTTAGTCCTGAGAGACTGCTTGCTCTGTCTCTGCACCATGTAAGGGTTTGTCAAAAACCCTAGTCTGCCATTCTCCTCTGCCTCGAGCTCCTATAGTTCTTTTCAATATTAGATTGATTACTTGGGACATATTGTTTCCAAGGAGAGGATAATAGTGGATCCATAAAAGGTTAAGGATATCATGGAGTGGCCAACTCCAAAGAATATGAATGAGGTTAGATCATTCATGGGACTAGAAGGTTATTACAAGAGGTTCATCAGGAACATCTCCAAGATTGGTTATCTTATCACATATTTGCATCATAAAGGAAAGAAGATTGAATGGATTGATGAGTGTGCAGCCAACTTTGATTATTTTAATCAATTACTTACTAATGCTCTAGTTTTGAGGATTGTATATCTCGACAAGGACTTTGTGGTTTTTACAAATGCCTGCAAGGAAGGACTTGGTGGAGTCTTGATCCGGGAAGGGAAAGTTGCTTGCTCTGAATCACAGATGCTGAATGAGCATGGGAAGAACTATGTAACACGTGATATTGAGTTGGAAGCTATCATTCATGCATTGAATATGTGGAAACATTATCTCCTTGGAAAGAATTTCATTTTTATGAGTGATAATAGTGGATTAAGGTACCTGTTTGACTAACCCAATTTGAATGCAAGGCAAGCTAGATGGTTGGCTACTCCCGATGAGTGTAACACCCTCCCCCCACATCTACCCAAGTAATCGGATAGCCAAGGTAAACATGCGAAGAGAGGCTACTATGATAAGACTCAACCTCCTAGGTAACCTTAAGGAAATGGAGTTGATAAAACAAGACCTTATAGACCTCCCTCAGGTGCTTCAAGAGCCCCAAGAGCTAATCGACTACTCTAGGTGTCCAACCCGTGAGTTAACCTAGCATTTCAATGGATTAAAACCACACTCTCTACCATGACAAGGCATGCATGTTACTGGAACCCTATAGTCACTCACAAAATGCATGCAAGGGAGAGACTATAGTCTTTTTCAACTAGTTTTGTGTTAGAGACTGTGAGATTTAAGCCACTTTTTTAGGGATAGTCTCCAAACCAATGCCTATAACTTGATGAGACTTTCCAAGACAAGAAATGACACCAAGGAAAATCTTCTAACACAAAACTTGATCAAGGACTTGACCTAACCAAGCCTAACCATGACAGACATTTTGTCAAACACTTGTAAATATGCAACCTACAGGTGTAAATAATAGATCTAAGCATAGGGGTTGCATACTTATCTGAAGATCACCATGCAACATTCTTTCCTTATCAATTTAACTTCCATACCATCCATTAGGTCATAGATACATTTTTCATTCATTTACAAGTAAAAACATGATGAGAACCATACATAGTTGCTGTCATAAAACACATACATAACCAACATAACAGGGACAAAAATATCAAATAAATCACAACCATATACACCACATATAATCCATCACACTACTCATAGAAATACCAAGATAAATAACCTTTCATTAATGATGAAAAACCCAAACCCAGGATGGGAATTCCACATTCCACTTGACTGTAGAATGCCTGAGCCAAATCCCCCTTCAGCCATTCACAATTGTACCATATTCCAAGCATGAATGTAGGACTCAAACCAAAAGAACCAACCAAAGCATATTGAGGTTAAACCACCTCACCCTTATTAATAGAAAACACGCTTTATTGTAATCCAGTAGGATCACTAGGCCAACATAATGAACACATCATAACAGACATTACCATGATCTCCACCTGATCACTAGACCAACAAGCATGGATTCCACTGGATTTATCCACCTACACCATAAGCAATTTTCCTCTCCCCTAGTATCACAGGCTTTACCACAATCCAAACCCATATCAATAGGCCCTTAACCGAGACCCCAATCTCTCAAGTTTTACCACAATCCACACTAGATCATTGGGCCCTAAACCGAGACCCACTCTCCAAGATCTACAACATGTCCCAAACCCGAGATTACAAGGCCCAACAGAGAGAAAACGACCTTTAGGATTTACCGTATATCCTTCCATTCACCAGAAAGGATTCATACGCCATCCAAGGCAACACAAAATCTGGCTTTACTGTAACCCATAGTCTAGTTCAAGGGTTACTAGGCCATTTGTTCTATCATTTCGTAGATCCACCTCACTCAACTTCGAATCCATCTGGCAACCCAGCTTGTAGAAAATATGATGATAGGTTAACCCAATAATGTAATATAAATCAAATAAGAATACTATAACCTACTTCTACTATCAATTTGTGGAAGCTTAAAGACCTAGCTGAAAAATATAACTAGAAGAAGAAGAATCACTGGCACAATACACATGAAAATACTTTTGGGGAAAGCCTCAACTAAAAACCCCACACTATTGTATTATCATACATGGTTGAAATACATAGGAATTATACAAAGTCTTAGCTCTCATAGCTAGCCAGATCTAAGTACAATCCTCATAGATGCTCACAGGAAATCTTGTCTTCTCTCCAGCCTTCCTCTCTACCCTCCAAGCTCCTATTTTCTTACGTTGTTCCTTGTGGATGATTAGCCTATTACCAAGTGGAAAAGCAACCTTCAAAATTGTGCAATCTTCAAGGATGAATCCTTGACTGCATGCAAGAGTTTTATCCATGAGAAAACACATGCAACTGATAGTACACTGTCCTTGAACATTAATATCAACAGGGTCTTTCTCAGAATAGACATGCATGAGTTTCTAATGAGGGAATCTTCAGTTAACTGGAGTAGCACTAGTTGAGTGCATTAATGCATCAACTTATTGTTAACTCACTATTAGTTCCTCAAACAATTTGGAACTAATTTAACTGGACTTAACTCAGTAAATTAAGTTATCTAATTACAACTCAAATATAACTCAAACTTATCTTCTTAATTTAAGGGATAACTCTTGCATGACATCAGAAAGACTTCTAACTTGAATTTATCCAACTAATTAATTTAAAATTAATTAATTAATTATTTCCAAGTTGTTGTTAATACTAAATTTGATTTTAATTCACAATTTAATTCAAGGAAAAATTAAATTGGAATATTCTTGTTGCCATATTTCAATACTCCCTCTCAACAAGAAAGGGATTATCTACCACCTTGATCCTATCTCTATGGAACTCAAATTTACACTTCAACAATGCCTTTGTCAAAATGTTAGCATCTTGCTCCTCTGTCAAAATATACTGTAGCAACATGATCCTCTCGACCTATGAAAAGTGACAGGCAGCAAATATTGCCTTATGTTTCATCACACTACCATCAATAGCTTGCTTTACCTTTTAAAGCCAATGGGAACTCACAACTGACTTGTTCTCTGGTGTCAGAACCACGTCCCAAACACTATTATGAACTATGGAGTCATACTCCTCCACCATAACATCAACCCAAATCGGCTACTGCACTGCTTCCTCAAAGGAAGATGGCCCGCTCTCAACACATTCCCCAGCAAGGGCCATGTATCCCGTGTACCTATCAAGTGACCTCATCTATTTGCACTGATAAGATGGTGCTCCCACATTCTCTCTCGCATCCTCCAAAAATCTGTCAACTTCTCTTGTGTGCTTCCGTCCATCTCTGGAAGACTCTACTTGAGTGGGTGTCTCCACTCCTGGAATCTCTACATGTGGCTGCGTTGCATCAGATTGAGGCTCCTCCTCCTTAGGAACCAACAGTTCCTCCATAGCCTGTAGTTGGAGCTCCCTCTCAAGGGAAACTCACATGGCCTTCTGCTCATCAAACTTGAGATCTATGCAAGCCACTGTCCTCCGATTGGTAGGAAAGTACACCTGATAGTTATGAGGTGTATCAGTGTACCCCACAAATATCCCCAACTCTGTTGTCGGCACACGATTCTTCCTTGCATCCTTTGCCATATGGAAATATACCGATGAGCTAAAGGTCCTGAAGTGACCGACATCTAGTCTCTTATTGGAGAAAGCTTCCTCTAGTGTCTTCATCCCAAGTATGTGATGCGGGCTTCTATTTTGCAAATAGACCAATGTTTTGCATGCCTTATCCCACAAGTGAGCTAGTAGGCCTTGGTTATACAACATTGCCTATGTTGCCCCTACAATAGTTTTGTCTTTCCTCTCGGCCAGCCCATTCTGTTATGGGTTTTGAGGTGCCATCCTTTTGCTACACAGAAGTCCTTAAATTCTTGAGATACATATTCTCCACTATTGTTGCTTCTCAAGGCCTAGATCTTCTTCCCTGACTCTTTCTCGACCAAAGCTTTAAACTCACAAAACTTTGCGAAGGTTTGGTCCTTCTTCTACATGAAATAAATCCAACATTTACAAGAATAGTCATCAATGAAAATCACATAATACCTTTGCTTCTTTATGGATGCCGTTGAGAATGGTCCACACCAATTAGTATGAAATCACTCTAAGATAGCCTTTACCCGACTGTATCGATCATGAAAGGAAGACTTGGTGTACTTTCCCAAGGTACAACCTTTCCATGTGTCAGCTTGCTCAACTTTACCTTTCAGAAGTCCTATAGATATCTGCTGCATTATCTTTAAAGCCCCATGATGCAAATGGCCCAATTTCTGTGCCACAACTCGCCAATGTCTTGGCTTTACACCAATTCTGCTTTTGCACTCAACGCTGCACAATCATCTACCTCTAGTTTATAGAGATTCTTCACCCAAATCCCTATCCTTTTGGTCTGACCCATGGCTATGTGTCTTAGGAACGCCTTTCCTTTATTGAAGACAACATTATAGCCTTTTTCCTGCAACATCGCGACCGATACCAAGTTCTTTTTTAGTCCAGACACATACATCACATCTGTCAAGGCGAGAGGAGCTCCATGCTCCCTCTGAAAAGCAACTTTGCCCACTCCTGAAACACTATACCTTTTGTCGTCACCCATCTTTATGCACATCTTTAGGTCTTTCTCCTCCAAGGCATTGAATAAATTTTTATCACCAGTCATGTGGAATGAGGATCCATTATCAAGATGCCAAACACAACCCATCATCGATGACACCATGCATGCGATGAGGGTAAAGTCCATTTCGAACTGAGAGGCTAATGCCTCGCCTTTCAATCCATCCGAGGATCCCTTCTTGGACTTCTTCGATGGGAAATTAGTCACATAATGTCCCAGCTTGTGACAATTAAAGCATTTAATTTAGACATGTCACTCTTCTTCCCTCCATGAGAAGAATTCGATTTGAAATGGGAAGCCTTCCCCTTCCCTTTCCTTGAGTTACTTGCTAAGGCCATATTTTCTTCATCATCATTCTTGGATGAAGAAC
Organism: Pinus taeda; assembly: GCA_000404065.3. Lineage (NCBI taxonomy): Eukaryota > Viridiplantae > Streptophyta > Pinopsida > Pinales > Pinaceae > Pinus > Pinus taeda. The sequence continues at coordinate 29,527 of APFE031576229.1, forward strand.
CATCTCGTGTGCTCCTCCTAATCTCCTCCTGCATAATATCTGACCACATTCGTCCCTAATCTGACAGTTTCTCCCTTCCATTCACAGAGTCCTGGTAGTTATTCCAACTCTTTGGAAAGCAAAGGAGAGTGACGCTCTCCATATAATCATCGACAGTAGTTATTCCCACACTACCAAGCTTATCTCTGTAGGTGGTGAGCTTGTTCAAATATGTGGAAATAGTATCATGCTTCTCCATCTTGATTATTTGAAGCTTATCCTTGAGCACCAATTTCCTCTGGTCGCTACTATTCTGGTAGAGGTCCTTCAATATCTTCCACATTGAAAATGGAGTATCCTTCCCACGGTGACTTGAGAAAATATGGTCTCTAACTCCCTCAAGGATGATCCGTCTCACCTTCACCACACACTTCTTCCACTTAGCAAACTCTTATGCATTAGTTGAAGTTGGCTTTGGGATTTCTTGATCAATGAATTCCTTCAAGCCATTATCTTCTAATACAACCTCCATTCTATCTTTCCATGCTATGTAATTCAGGCTACCTTCCAAGGCATACTCGAGTCTCAAGCCATAGAAAGCCATTGGCCAACCTTGAAGTATGATATGAATTTGATTTGCACCTGGAACCTTGAACTTCAAACTTTGAATTCTACTCTCAGTATACTATTCACGGCTCTGATACCATGTACAAAATCTGCTGACAAGTTAACCCGATAATGCAATATAAATCCAAGAAGAATACTATAACATACTTCTGCTATCAATTTGTGGAGGCTTAAAGATCGATTTGAAAAATATAACGAGAAGAAGAAGAATCAATGGCACAATACACATGAAAATACTTTTGGGGAAAGCCTCAACTAAAAACCCCACACTATTGTATTATCATACATGGTGGAAATACATAGGAATTATACAAAGCCTTAGCTCCCATAGCTAGCCATCTCTTTGTACAATCCTCACAGATGCTCACAGGAAATCTTGGGTTCTCTCTAGCCTTCCTCTCTACCCTCCAAGATCCTATTTCCTTGCGCTATTACTTGTGGATGATTAGCCTATTACCAAGTGAAAAACCAACCTTCAAAACTGGGCAATGTTCAAGGATGAATCCTTGACTGCATGCATGAGTTTTACCCATGAGAAAACACATGCAACTAATAGTACATTGTCAATGAATATTAATCTCAACTAGGTCTCTCTCAGAATAGACATGCATGGGTTTCTGATGAGGGAATCTTCAATTAACTGGAGTAGCACTAGTTGAGTGCATTAATGCATCAATTGACTGTTAAATCACTATTAGTTCCTCAAACAGTTTGAAACTAATTTAACTGGAATTAACTCTGTAAAATAAGTTAACTAATTGCAACTCAAATATAACTCAATCTTATCTCATTAATTTAAGGGATAGCTCTTGCATGTCTTTAGAAAGACTTCTAACTTGAATTTCTCCAACTAATTAATTTAAAATTAATTAATTAATTATTTCCAAGTAAAATAAGTTAAATTTAATCAAATTTAATTAAATCAAAATTAGATTAAAATCAAATTAAACGGAATTAAATCAAAATTAATTTAATTAGAAACAAATTCAAACCACACTACCGTATCCTTTATTTATTAGACATCATTCTCTGACTTCTTCGCATATCTAATCCTAATGATGAACCATGGAGGATGGTTCGAAATGTCGATACATAAAACAAGAAAAATGCGATGAATCCGAAAGAGAGAACCACACAAAATGCAGATTGCAGAAGTCTCAAATCTATTATTTCCAAGTAGCTGTTAAGACTAAATTCGATTTTAATTCACAATTTAATTCAAGGACAAATTAAATTGGAATATTCTTGTTGCCATATTTCAACACAGCTCAACCAAAACATGAGAACCCCATCGCACCATGGCTATCTGGAAATGGTAAGGCTAGGCTAAAAACATTGTTACACCTGGAAAAAACCATGCCATAACAACAAAAGAACCACATGAAATACCATACATGCCAAATCTAGCAAGGAAAATACACATGAAAATCGATACCTGCAGAGAACCATGTTGTAGTTGCTTGATATTGTTCTTTCTTGCTTTCTCCTTCCTTGTTCTTACCTTCTTTTCCTTTCTTGATCCCATGCATAACCATAGCAAAAGCTTGAGCCAGGAGCTTACATTAACTAAGAGCTTCACATTGTCTAAGAAGCCTGCCAACTAATCCTCATAAGCCTTTTTATTAATGATGCCTCTATTTCTTCATTTTCAATTATTTTCCTTCAATTTCCTCCTCACATGCAACCTGTGACCTTTTACCTTATTTTTTTGCCATTTTCCATTATTTTCATAGATAATTGTGCCAAAAATTCAATTTTTCCCTTTCAAAGCCTTAGCCATTCCTTTGCCAATTTCCTTAGCCATAAAAAACCAAATGAATGTCTACTAAGATGTTACAAAACCCTCCCCCTTGGAGGAACACCATCCTCAGTGTTCAACAACACCCATAACCACAAAACTGCTGAAAACAATATTGTCCATGGAGCTTTATAACATAGCTCATTGCAGTATTTACAATAACCATTGCTAAAACATGACAATAATACTATTTTTTGGAGCTTTATAACAGATCCATTATCGTATTTACAATAATACCCACATATACACACACACATTTTCTTCACCAGCAAATAATCATACTATTTATGGAGCTTTATAAATCAAGCTCGATACAATATTTACAATACTACACACATATGCACATTTTCTCAAACAACAAATAAAAGGATATGATGCTTGCATCCACAACAAGGGGATCCGAAGTCTCAAACCTACACCCTCAAAGTAATACCAAGATTCACATCCTTCCCAAGAAGTCTAGAATCCACTGGCACAATCAAAGATGCATCCAATGTCTAGCACTATAATCTTGTGCCACTTTTCCTCTCGGCAAACAGTTACCTACTCATTTTTCATGGGTGCACTCCCAATGTGCATTTGATTCCATCTGGTAATGTTAGTGACCAAAAAAAATATAGCCCTAGCCTTCCCTTCTCTACTATACAGTTCCATGGGAAATCTGGTCACTCCTTCCATTCTTTCACTCACCTTCCATGTTCCCTGACATCCCCTATCACAGACAATCTATCCCTTGGCAAGGCTTCCTCACATCGGAAGATCAAATAACCAAGGTATATACCTACCTCAAAACCATTGGTCATAGCATGTTCATGGAAATCAATGGACATTATTGGGTACTAGTGTCCCATAATGGCCCTGCTCCTAAAGTACTCTACCAATATACTACTGCCTGTTCCAATTTCTTTTGCTGCTACTGCCAATTCTTACACTTGATTTCAACCACCCAACCGGGCATGTTCATGCATTCTTGTTCCAAGCACATAATTTCCATTAGATTCAAAAAATTGAAATAACCTCAAATCATACCTCATTGGTAGTTCGTTAATAGGGTACACTTACAATCCTATTCACTTCCTGCCACAACAAGTCAAACTAACTATTTGATCAAAACACCATGTATAAACATATCACATCTAGTTAGCTCAAAACAAAAATCATAGATCAACATCATAAATAATATGTAACCATCAGCATAAATTAGAATCATATATCACATGTAATCATCAAAATCATAAATGAAATGCATAATAAAAATGGAATAAAATATTGATACTTATCGTTTAATCAACCTTAGCTTCTACCTTTGTCATTATTCCTTATGCACTCTGAATCGGTTTCTACACCATAAAAACACCCAATGCCTTCTCCTCAACCATGTGCACATACAAATAGTGTGCATGACATACATATGACTACACACATCATACAACACCATGCAATACATTCATCTACACCAGTACCATATGTACCACATGTACACAGTACCACTTGTACACTGCAACCACCTCCATAATGTGTACACAACGCCACATGTACACTACACCACTATAAAATGTGTAGACAATACCACATGTATATAGTACCACAAGCATGACATTTACGCGACACCATATGTACACAACGCTACATGCATGACATGTACACAATACGACCTGCACACAACACCACTTGTACATCACGTACACAACACCACATGCATACTACACCATTTGGATAATCATGCACACAACACCATACGTATATAGCTCCACATGTACAACATGCACATAACACCACCTATACATAGCATTGCATATCCAAGATTCACATAGCATCATCTATACACAACACCGCATATGCAATATCCACACAACACTACATGCACATAACATCACATATGCAACATGTGCACAACAATAGTACCACACATCCAAAACTACACTGTCTTTATTAAGCAACCTTGCTTCCAATGTCTTATCCATGCTTATCCTAGCATCCCTCAGACCACATTGCTTTCATTTTTTTTTTTATGTATCCCTCGTATAACCTATCCATAACATAAGCATAGGAATAATACAAGCATAAAATATAAATTCATATTCACATGATATTTTGTTATGAAACTAGCTCACAAAATAGAAGAAGAGATAGATCAACAAATTCAAAATAAGCTTCTTTGAGGGGGAAACCTCCTTTACATTACACAAGTGAAGAATTCTTGGATGATACAAATGATAAGACCTCCTTTCTATATATAGGAGTCTAAGGGGTCCCAATAAAATCAGAGCCTACATAACAATAATATTATAGGGGCACAACAATAACAATAGTGGGCTTCTATGGGGCACAATCATTAAGGGATTTTTTAGGTCTAAAATGGGCCTCCTAAGGAAATTATAAAATAATAGTGGAAATAATAAAATAAGATTAGATTATATCATCAAATTTTAGAGGGAAAAAAGAAAAAACTATTTTTTCAACTCATATTTTCAACTTATCTCCCTATGGGTTTACTCAAATTTTGAGCAGAAACACTCATTGGATGTAAAATTTGATTCCTCATCAAAGGATTACCAATGTTGCATACTTTCGATGGACCCTACTACACAAAAATGGGAAATACATGAAAAATGTGATTGCAATCACGTGTTTTCACATATTTTTTCATTTTTCTTGTAGTAGGGTCCATCGAAAGCATGCAACATGGGTACTCCTTGGATGAGTAATCCAATTTTGCATCCAACGAGTACTTCGGCTTGAAATTTGAGTAAAACGCTAGGGAGATAAGTTAAAAATACGAGTTGAAAAAGTAGTTTTATTATTTTATTATTTTTACTTTTTTACTCCAAAAATGGTGAATCATCCCCCATGGTTGACATCATCATCTTGAATCCTATTGGTTCTTATATAGTTTATTTTTGTTGTACATTTTTCTTAGTGTTACACATCATTTTTTTACTGTCCCTGTACTCCCCATCCATTATCTTGGAAGACCTATACAGTGTTCCCGACATGCTTTCCTATCATGAAGAAACTCCCATTCTGTCCCTCTTCATGAGGAAAATAATTCCCTTGTGCAACATTTCCCAAAAATCTTCTGTTTAATTCAGATTACAAGACTGATGCTAATGACCCATGTTCTCCTCACACTGATATGTAGGTTTTACAACTATCCCTAGCACCAATTGAATTGACTGAGCCCTTTCTCATTTGTGTTAATCCTCTTTTGGATTTTTTTTTAAATATGGAGCCGAAGCTTCTAGCTTTAGAAGCTTCGTAACGGAAGTCTTGTAAATGGTTAGGCTGGATGGAGTCGAAGAGATCAGTTTGGGCTCCTTTCCCCTATTAAGATGGAACTAATCCAAGAGATAAGGCCTTTTCCCATGAGAAGAGGAACCATCTCCCCTGCATCCTAGCTATATAAACCTCTTTTTCCCAAGCATGAGCTAGTGTTATCTTTTAGTCCTAATTAAGTTCTGGCTGAGGTTTGGATTTTGGAGTAGTCAAAAGGCTACCCATAGTTTGTAGCTTTATAGTTCATGTTTAAGGGATAATTGTGAGTTTTATTTGGTGTGAAGACTAAAGGGAAGAGCCTTGAGACTACCATTATTGAGGTTGTCCATGAGGTGCTACTAGTAGTGTGGGAAACTAGATATGTCGGAGGAGAATAAAAACGTCAAGACATCAATTGTAATCTCTTCTTGAACTAATGTAGATTCAACTATCGATTGATTTCCTACATGAAATGTCATCTCGCATATTTATGGCTTAATGTTTCTTGACCTGTTAAGTAGGTTGAATACACTATTTTATGATATTACATTTGTTGTTTGTTGTTGTTTGCTTGTTTCAAGTGTGTGAAGGAAGGAAACAAAATATAGCTGGAGCAAGGATGCAATTTCATCACCAAGAGGAATAATGTTCTAAGAGGTAGGCACTCTTAATTGATTCTAGCTTAAGGAAATCTTCCATAGATTGTCTGTTTGTGACTAGACCCACTCTCTCGGGCTAGAGGAATTGTTTGTGTACGCACTTATAATTTACCTAAATCACAAACTGTGGGGATCCAATCCTTTTGTTTTATTGATTGTAATTTCATGGTTTTGTGTGAACTTTTCTAGTATCACCATTTCCCTCTAGTGTTCTCTACTTTCCCTGGTTTACTGCTTCGAGTCTGAAATTTACAGTAGCAAGTTTGGTTTTTACTTGAAGAAATTTATATTTTTCCTTTTAATCCTTGGCCAGCACAGTTTTTTCTAAAGAAATTATACCGATCGGATTGAGTTTCACCAAAACAGTTGCGTCGACCCCCCTCTAGCTCTTTTTGTTAGTTATGCATTCGCGTTGATGCCTGTAGGTGGAGATTATGGTTTACCTCAAATCTCGACCAATGTGTCTTGATCTCTTGATTTCTACCTCTTAGCTTGTTTTAGGCTATTTCTCCCTGACTGGAAAGCTTGATTTGGCATGGTTTGTGATTAGGAGCTCAGGACCAACTGTCATAAAATGGTAAAAAATGAAAGTGCTCAGAACTAGTTTGAACTTGAACGACTGGATAGAGCTCATGTTCTTGATTCTGACGCTGCGAATGGTTTGAAAAACGGTCGCTGTATGCGGAAGTTATGCCAAAAAGAAAAATTGCCCAATAACATTGAAATTTTGAATTTTTTCAAAAAATTTAAAATAGAATATTCCCAGAATATTCCAGAGAATATTCTTCTTCGGGTAGTGAATGGCAAGATCCCACGTGGCAGGCTCGGAGGCTGCAACATGGCCCAAGGTGACATCAGCATTAATGGGCACATATGTTTAAAATTTTGGTCGGGTTGTGAATCAAACCCACGACCACTCAAACAACATTACAATGCTTTACCAATGCACCAATGGTATTAGACTTGATATGGCAGTGGAGTTAACAATATTAAAAGGTTGTACTTCATTTGGGCGGGGCCCAAAATGGGCCAGCCCCCATACATGTGTCCTCAAGCCCGAAGACCAGGCGCCAACCCAAACCGCCAGTGCCAAACATAACGGTCACCACCCTTTGAAACGTGGTCACATTCCCGTAAGTCGGGGGGTAACATGTAAGTTTAACTGCTAGTTCTTAAAGGTGGGCATGGAATCATATGTAGAACCGCCGGGCCCGAAATCCCGTTCACATGCACAATTATGACAAACGAATAACCGGCAATCAGTTAGCGGTGAAATTGGTGGAGCACCAAAATTGGCGGGCCTATCTGGACTCTAACTACAGTTAGCTGGAGTGATTCTAGGCCAAACTGGAGGAAATCTTCAATGAGCCATAACTTTGACTAGGAAAGTCCTTTTTGGATGAATTTTTTTTTGATTTTGGGTCTCTTCGACCTTCTGAAGCCATTGGCATAGGTTTCATAGCCATTTGAGGTCATTTGCAGGTGGTTTTTCTTTGTGGAAGTTCTAGGAGCCACTAGGGCCAAATCAGTTTGGGAGCTGCATTGGGATGTGTGCAGCCATTGAAAGTGAAACGAAGGCCCATTCCGAATGAATTAAGTGTTATGAATCCATATCTACAGCTCATTTTTCCTGTTGAGGCATTCTTCTCACTGTTTAGCTTTAGGGAAGCTTTTAGGGCCACCAGGGCCATTTCAGTGATTGAGCTGTGTTGGGCTAGGTTCATCTGTTTGATGTGAAACAAAAGCCTATTTCTACTGTAAGGAACCTTCTGAATCTAATGAAGGTGTTTTTAGAAGCATTTGGAGACTTCTAAAGGCCGAGATGCTGAATAGAAGTTTCAGGCAGCCTAGAGCCATCCATAGGAGAAGGCCTAGATTGGGGATGCAGTGCTCATTTTGAGCTAATGAATAGTCATTTTTTTATGTCAGATATGTGTTGGAAATAGTAGCAAAGGTTTCTGAGACATTTGAAGCATTCTGAAGGAGTTTGTGCCATTAATAAGCTCAGGGAAGCTTAGTGCACCTACTGAAGGAATCAAGTCCAAGGGAGCCTAGATCTGCCTGCACAAAGTTGACAACCATGATAGGGATGTATATGGTTTTTCTAAACCCATAGGTTCAGTCAGTAACCTTTTGGAGTTGAGTGTAGAACTTGTAAAAGAATTCAAGCCATAATCCCAAAGAGCCAAGTCTAGTTGACTAGAGCTCACAGGAGACATAGCCCACGAGATTGGGGTGAACTCCTTATTAAATTATTTGTTATGTGTGATGTTTATTTGCTGCCTTATATGTCCAATATATATGGTTAATATTAGTTGAAACAAATCAAGTTAAAACACATAAATAGAAGAAAATACATACACCTCTTACACATGTATGTTTACTGAATTGAATACCTTACTAAGCATTTACAGGTAGTTTCAATTTCAGATCAGTTTGTGTGCTTGTTATTTTTCCTTCTTTTGCTTTATTTCTTGAGCCTTTGGTTGGTTAGTGGCTCTAGGACATCTAAATTGTCATCCTTCCCATTGATGGTGAACTCAGCGAGTCAAGTTGTTGGTAAATTTACTCCTTGCATTTCATTTGTAGTCCTCTTAGTGCTTTGATCTCCATCATTCAAGTTTGAAGAGTTTCATTTTATTTTTCAAATGTCCCTTTCCTGGCATAGATCACATTGCTTGTCCTGTTTTCGGTAGAGTGATTGCATCATCGGTTTGGAAGAAGTTATTTTTGTGACTTTTCATCTTTTTCAAGATTGATTGTCCCGAAAACTTTTTCATTGAAGAGTTTTACAAAAATTTCATTTTGTCATTTCATGAAAGGTATACAATTATAGTTTGTTGCATCAATATGTTATATTAGTTAGCATCATTGAAAACTAGAGTTGCATTTTCATTTGAAAAGCAAAATAATTCTCTTTGCCTTTGAAAGGACTGCTAGAAGTGCACTTGTTAGGAAAATAGGAATTGGGAAGCATTTTTCTTTATTTTGTTTTCAAAAAGTAAAGTAGTGAAAAAATCATTTTGTTTTTAGTTGCTTGGTTGTTTGCATTTGATTGTGTTTTCTACCCTCTCTAGTGTAAACAATTCATCGAATTGAAAGAGTCTTCTCTCATTTAGCTGCATATAGGATTTTTTCGAGTCACATCGCTATGGCCCGAAAACTGAAACACAATTCAAGATAAACTTTAAAATGAACTCAATTAACCTAAGGCACATTTCAAACCTAATGATCACGTCTAGAAGGTTTAGGCTAGAGACATGTTCTAGTGTCTTTAAACCTAGCAGCTGTCATTCGCTTCGGCACTAGACAACGTTAGTACAGATTTGTGCTCCCCATACCGTCGAGTATATAAAGGGAGACCCCACTAGGTTGCAATCATTTATCCATAGGAAGTCAAGTCTGCTACCTTGTAAACGTTATACACTAAACACAACATTCAGGGAGATCGTCTGCCCGTACTTCGCGTTTTGCCGGGAGGTATTATGCGGTTCATGGTTACCTTGTAATCCTTTTTACCTAGATCATCCTGAGTAGTCATTTGATCTTTTTGATCCAAGTGGATATTGGTGGCCACCTACCAAGCCCACCTGGACCCCCACCAGTGTTTCTCTCAGCATTTTTAGTTTCCTTAATTGTAGCAGAACTTACTATTTTTAAATGTTTTTCGGGTCCTAAACTTCCGGAGCCGTTTTGAGGCCCTAAATGACGTTTTTTGGGAAATATGGGGGCAACATGGGTCCATGGACCATTATTTCCCTTCCCAAAGTAGTAGTTCTTGGATAGATCTTTCTAACAAGCTATTGTACGCGTCAAACAGAGATTGTATGCCAAAGTTACGACCCCGGGAAGTTGATGTACCAATTTACTCAAACGGGGCCCATAGTTTGGCATTTCATCTTCTAGGGTTAGGTTTTGGAATTTTAAGGGTTTCCATTATTTCTCAACAATAAATAGGCCTTCAAGCCTCATTGTAACACAATTCAGAGGCATGTAGCTGCCACATCTCTTCTCAGAGATAAGCTACCATCGCCCTAGCTGGTTTATTTCCATTTCTGGTTGTAAGCATATTTCAGTATTTTCCATTAATGAAATGAAGCATTATTTCCGCTCCATCTTTGTATATATGGTTATCTCTGTATTTTTTTGTGTTCCTCTTTAAATCCGAATCAGTGGTATTAGAGCGGTCTGCTTTTTCTCTGTTTTTCTTTGCATGTCCCCAATGAGGTCGGGATATAAGGAGTTAGGGCTTGAACTAGTGAAACCTTTGCAAGACTAGCCTCGCAAATCTTGATGGCCTCCCATGGCAGATGAAAAGAAAGACGAGGGGGTAGGAGATCCTATCAAAATCTTTCTCAAAGAAGCCCTCGAGTGGCAAAGGAACGTGATGATGGATAGTTTTGCGCAGATCCTTCAGCGGCTACCCAGAGGTGATGCATCGACTTCCAACAACTATTCTAGAAACGCCACACCATTTAAGGTACAAGTTAATTTTGAAATCCCCATCTTTGAGGGTCAAATAGATGCAGATGTTGTAGATAAATGGTTAATCTACTAGAAGGATATTTTTCTGTTCATGAATTTTCGAGTCGAGAAAATATTGTTTTTGCTCTTCTCAAAGCAGCCCCCCATGTCAAGGACAGGTGGGAAACCTACTGCGAGCAGAAGAATGAAAGAACAAGCTCACTATTTTCAGCTGCACCCACTTAGTATTCATTTTGGGATGCCATCAAGGAGTATTACTACCCTGTCAAAATCTACGAGGACAAATACATAAAGTGGACCACGCTGCAGCAGGGAAGGGACCAAGATGTGCCAGAATTCACAAACATTTTTCATACCCTTCGCATACAGTTGGGTATCAAAGATTCTAATCTGCATCTAGTACTCAAATACCGTGGCTGCCTACATAGATACATCTAGGAAGAGATGGAGTTCCTGAACATCTCCTAGCTCGGCATGACGTACCGATACACTATCAAAATCAAGAAAAAGTTCAAACAGAAGAAGCGATACTTTGGATCTGCAAATTGGAAGCCCAAAGGACAAAGCCAAGGTGGGGTGACCCCAGACAACTTGTCGAAGCCGCAAGAAAAGAACAACACCACGAAGCCGAAGAAGGACACAAGAAAGTGGTGCGAGTTCCACAAGAGTCCCACTCATAATATAAGTGAGTGTTGGACCAAGAAGTCATTGGTGGCCAAGTTGAAGGCTTCCGAATCAGATGCATGTTCTGACCCTAAGCCAGAACCCGACAAGGGGAATGGAAAAGGGAAGCAGATCATTGATGCGGATCCCAGTGCCACTATTGCCACCGCTAAGATCCAGAAAAATGAGCCTGAAAATCCAGAGGAAGGGGAGTGTCTTTTCCACTCACAGATGTGGGTGAAGGGTTCATCGTTGCAATTCATTTTCGACAATGGTAGCCAAAAGACCCTCATTTCAGCAGAGGTCATGAAGCGGTTGGGCCTACCGACTACACTGCACTCACAGACGTACAGTATCAGGTGGCTTCATGAAGGATGAGATCTCAAAGTCTGCCAGCAGTGCCGCCTTCCCTACAGCATCAAGCCCTTCATAGATGAGGTATTGTGTGATGTTACACCTTTGGATGTTTGTGATGTACTATTAGGTCAACCATACTTGTGGAGGAGAAATGCTGTGTATGAGTCAAGGCCTCGTGATGTTATTATTTCTTTTGATGATTCATTATAAAGGATACCAGAGGTAGCCCCACCTACCACCACCTCTTTGATCACTACTAAGAAAGGTAGCAAGCTCATCTCCTAGACCAGGAAATTCATCTATCTGGTTCACTCCCAAAGTAAGGGGAAGATCATTGCTACATCCATGACCCCCGCAAAGGGTTCCTCCATGCAGCAGCAACAGCAAAGGGGTACGTACATGACAGAACACAGGAACAACTTCTCCTCACCCACAGGGTACCATAGACATTTCAAGTGGGTGACAAAGTTTGGTTACATCTGCAGAGAGAATGCCTTACCAGAACCCATCAGAAACTTAGACCACTCCAACATGGTCCTTACACTAGTACTAAGGCTACATAAACAATGCTTTGAAGCATAGCAGTCCTCCATTCCTTCACTTGCACCGAGTGTTCAATGTGGACCATCGTTGACCATTCTTCCCACCATTTCTAGACACATCAGAGATTGCAGAACAGCTCACCAAAGACCTAGCTCAGCAAAAGTTTCCTCATCTCATGGAGGAACTCAACGCAATGGGGACCATTGCTTCCTAAGGGGGGAGGAATGATCCAAGTGGATATTGATGGCCACCTACCAAGTCCACCTGGACCCCCACCATTGTTTCTCTCAGCATTTTCAGTTTCCTTAATTGCAGCACAACTTACTATTTTTAGCAGTTTTTTGGGCCCTGAACTTCCAGAGCCGTTTTGAGGCCCTAAATGACGTTTTTTGGGAAATATGGGGGCAACATGGGACCATGGATCGATTTTTCCCTTCCCAAAGTGGTAGTTCTCAGATATATCTTTCTAATGAGCTATTGTATGCATCAAACAGAGATAGTATGCCAAAGTTACGACCCAGGGAAGTTGATGTACCAATTTACCCAAACAGGGCCCACAATTTGGCGTGTCATCTTCTAGGGTTAGGTTTTGGAATGTTAAGGGTTTTCCAATATTTCTCAACAATAAATAGGCCTTCGAGCCTCATTCTAACATAGTTTAGAGGCATGTAACTGCCACATTTCTTCTCAGAGATAAGCTACCATCGCCCTAGCTAGTTTATTTCCATTTTTGGTTGTAAGCATATTTTAGTATTTTCCATTAATGAAATGAAGCATTATTTCCACTGCATCTTTTTGTATATGGTTGTCTCTTTATTTTGTTGTGTTCCTATTTAAATCCGGATCACTTTTTGACTCTTTAATCTTAAAACATCATTCGAGCACTTTTCCTTTCGAGCTCACCTCAAATCAAAAGTGATATAGTCACCTTTGATTCTTTCTTGACTCTTAAAACATGAAGGAGCACTAGCTTTTTTATGCATCTTAAAAATTGTTGCCCACAATCTCACAACATCCTTGTTAGTCTTTTCTACACAAAATTGTGAGTATTCCTTTTAAAGTACATTTAAAGCCTTGTAATTTATCTCTCTGTTCTTGTTATTTGAGGTGAAGCTATTGTGGCTGAACTGTCTGGTTCACCTAGTTCCTCTTCCTCTCGTCTGTCTGAAAGATTGTCTGAGGAGCCATTTCCTAAATTATTGCGTCACTTGAGGACTAAGGTGTTGAACTTGGAATTGTTTTGAGTAATCAACCTTTTTCATCTTGTCCTCCACCTCCCTTAGATACTGGGTCACTTTCTGATATTGGCCTGCACTCTCTGGATAATCCTATCTAGACTCCGAGAGTCATGCGACCCCTAATGGTTGGCTTGGACTGGTTGTTTATCCTCTGAATCCTTTGTTCGACCTTGTCATGATATCACTGCAGCGTCCATATAATCCATATGATCAACCAGGTATTCCTTTGGAATTATCCCCTCGAACATCTTTGATCATTTGTTGTCGCTTGTTTCCACCCATGGAACTCAAAGGCGAATTTCCAGTCTCCTCTCCTGGTCACTCGGAGGTTTCCACTCCAAACACTATCAAAGAGGAAGAAGGTCAGCTTCCTCTGGAAGGCTTCCCCTTCACGGGAAGCATTCCCATTAGCGATTATCAGACCTTACCTCCTAATTATGTGACTTTAGCACAATTTACTCAGGTACACCTAGGGACTCTTCACCTTATCATAATCCTGTTTGGGCATTTGGCGCAATGCCTACCACGGGTCCATTCATTCGAAATTTGACCCCACAATAGACGTTGATTTCTACAGTTACTTCAATCCTGGTGCAACCCACCATTCTGAATCCTCTTGTCTCATCAGTCTAAGTTACCCATTTGATGCAACAAATGGTCTCGAGTCCTGCCTCTATTAGTCCTTCAGTCCCTCGAGTAAGTGCATAATCTATGCCACCACCTATGGGGCAAAATCTGAATGTCTCTATGGTGTCGGGCACAACTAATGTGAGTAGCTCGCATGCTTACATGGTTGGGTTGAACCAACATTTTTCTAGTGTTATTGAAAACCCTGCTGGTTGTTGGGTTGTGTTATATTCTTTCTATGACTAGCCCACATAGTTAACTGGACAGTTAGAGGGGGGGCAGAGACCCCCTTCGTTGAACCAATTGTGTAGCTTGGGGGGGGGGGGTTCACAAGGGGGTTTGAGGCATACCCATAACCCAACTTTATGGGGTCCGGGGCAGTGCCCCAGAAAAGTTTGGTTTTGGACCCTATCTTAGGATGCACGGACCCACCTATGGTTTTGTGCATGATTTTCATACATGTTTTTGGACGCGACGGTTTTTCGGTCCATGGTATTGGATGCTTCGACATGAATATATATGTATTATAACATTAAAATGAACATAATGAAAAAATCAAGCTGGTAGTCCCGGTTTTGGGATCCAGGGGAAAATATCTATGTATATGTGTTTTATGTGTTATGCTCTCATGTTGTTTATTTTCTGTGTTTCAGAATTCATATGTAGATAATTTCTGTACAGGGTTAAAACCTACATTGGTCCTCTCGAATTAAGAAATGTCCAATATCAACAGGTCTAAAATCCTGTTGGTCCATCTGGGTCAAGCAACTTCCAGTATCAACAGCCTTATGAGGGTTAGGTTTAGTACCAAACTCCTTATGTCGAATATGGTTCCAAGAAATGGTAAATCCACCTTACGTCCTTCAGCGTGGGCAGTACGTTCATCCTGGTCCAACCACTATTCCCGATCGCTATGGCCAGATACAGCTCGGAAATTTTCAAGGTTTCAATTCGAGAATTGTCCAAGTACCCTTGCAACAACAAGGACAACCTTTGTAGCAACAAGGCAACCTTCGTTGCAGTAAGGGACATCCATGTAGCAGTAGGTTGATGAGCCTCGATATTACAACAACAATGTTGCAACTCCCGAGGCTACCGACATTACTTATCAACACGGGGTTCGTACAAACTTAAGAGGTATCGGCACTATATATGCAACATACAATGTGTTCATCCTTTATTGTCATAATGTAATGGAGTTTATGTACTGGATTCAAATCCTAAACTAATTGAAGAAAATGAAATGTTCGAAATGGAACCTTAACCTATTGCAAGAAAGAAAGTATAAAGAAAGAGAATGAAATCAAATGCTAAAACACACCATTTTCTAACTAAATCCTAAGAAGCTTTGCTTCAAAAGAATTCTAAGTTAACATGTATGCAATTCTACTATCCTAAACATGCAGTTTCAAACCATCAAACCTTCTACCATTGTGCATGTAAATGAATAAAATAATTTTTTTTTCTTTTTTTCTTTTTTCCATGTGAGAGTGTGAAAGCTAATCTCTTTTGGTGATGTGGAAGGCGGCTTGGAGATGATGGTGAATGGTCAAAAGGTTTGGGAGACAAGTATGGACCCTTTGCTATCTTCCTGGAGGCTTTTTCCTCAATTCAGCCTCAAAATAGGCTTTTCTATAGGATGCTACAGTGATTTCCTACAGGATCCCCTGATTTTCCTACATGATGTACAGATTTACTATAATTCATCAAATGACCAAGAAAATCAAATCCAAATTGGATGGGACAAATTTTGGTATTAACTAGGATTTCTTAGGTCCCCATTCCAAGTGAAATCACTCAAAAATACCTCTGTTAACTCATGCAAAAGAAATAAAAAGCAGTACTAGTCGAAAATCTAGAAATTCGAGAACTAGTGAGCTAGTAAATCTAAAAAATTCCTAACCAAATCAAGTGCAAATAAAATGGGGTAATTTTTGTTATGAAATAGAATTATTTTGTGATCTAATGCAAGTGGAATCAATTTGATTGCAGCTCGTTAGCATGCTCTTAAAAATAGCAGAAATTTACTGTTCTTTGCTAAAAAGGAGGTCCAACAATCTAGATTTGGGAATAAGAATACTAATCCAAGCAACTCAATGATTATTATGAACTTCCAAAGCTTATACAAGGATGAAATAATGCTTGTGATCTTGTAAAATAACTTACATCAACCATTTAACTCAATCCTACAACAAGAAATCATTAATACTAAGTGCAGAAATAGAAAGAAATAAAAACTAGAGATACATGTGAATAAGTGTCTAGTCAATTTAACGTCTTAAATTGTTCTACATAAATTATCAATCTGGGTATTGTAAACTGATGAAGTGTGGTGCACCATATGTGCTTAGTTAACCTTTGTCTTACTTCGTTGTTTTATAGATTTTATTTTGTTTTGGGGTTTTGTTTTTTTTGATCTCCTAAAGTGTCCAATAAAAATGGAAATCCTATTCTAAGGTCTTAAGAATACTTTTAAAGGTCAAGTATGGATGTGGATTTCAAGACAAGGTTTATGTCCCTAATGGTAACTTCCAAAACTTAGCACTTCAAAAGATCTCAAAACATGTTATTGATGGAATTAGTACTTAAACAAAAGTGTAAGTATGCAGTTACTTCAATCAAACAAAATATGAAATACTGATCATGAAATCACTATCTTTGCTGCTTGTCTAAATACGGAAATAAAATTTAAGCTATTGCACTCAAACAAATCAAAAACTGCAAACTAATAAAAAGTAAAATCAAATCACAACATTCATATTTTGATCCCTCGCCAGTTAGTCTAGCTATGGCTTTTGGAGGTAACCATCAATGACATGTGCAATCCAATATCTAATTGCAGAAAAGTAAATTAAAATCAAATCACAACATTCATATTTCGATCCCTTGCCAGTTAGTCTAGCTATGGCTTTCGGAGGTAACCATAAATGAAATAAGCAATCTGATATCTAATTGCAAAAAAGTAAACTAAAATCAAATTACAACATTCATATTTCGATCCCACGCCAGTTAGCCTAGTTATGGCTTTCGGAGGTAACCGTCAATGAAATGAGAAAGTTGATATCTAAACTAACTAACAAAGCAAATGAATAAGACTGAAATCAAAGCATAATTGAAACTCAAAAGCTAAAAAAAACAAAGTCAGCAGAGAGGTAAATCTCATGTCACTATTTGATGCAAAAAAGCATGTAAAAAAAAAATTTAATCTACAATCAACCGGTTGAACACACTTACATGAATTAAAATTGCATGAATGGAAAATCTAATATATCAAACTTGAAAACAATCAAATGACATAATGAAATCAAAGCAAAATTACAAAATGAAATCTACTCTACCTTAAATTCTAATATGCTCCATGACATCTACTTCACATCTCCTTCCATGTTGAGAACATCAAATCTTTATTCAAATTCTTCAAAATTACAAAGTACAACAAAGCTCTCTAAAGCTTTCCAAAGCCATCTCACAAGCTAACAAGCTTAAGAACTAACAAGCTAAGACTTAAGAATTAACAAATGAAGGAGAGAGATGTCCTATTTATACAAAATGATGAGAAGCCATCTCATTAATGAGAGTCCATGAATCTCTCCCTCTACCTCTAGAGTCCTAATCAAAATAGGAACTGATAAGACACATGTCTTCTTAGAGTTACAATATAATTAGGAGATATGACACATATCCTTATGATCCCATGATTCTTTCCACTCAAATTCGAATTTGGCCTTAGAGTGCCACATAAGGGTCTTCTAGGAGCCTCCTTTCAACCTACACATGTCAACAATCTCAACCCATCTGTTAGGTATGAGCATATGCACATTATTTTCTAATTTTTAACCACAAGTGCACTTAAAAGGCTTAGAATTAATAAAGTTTGGAAAAACATAAATGTGGACCAATGATAATGAAAGTGGGATGAATTTGGTGACATAGTAGTGAAATGGAGGTGATATAATAGACATAATAGTGAAAGTGTAATGGAAATGAATGACATTTTTAAGACTTAACAATAAGAAATGAAAATAAGGAAAGAAAATGATCCAAAAGGGCTCTGAGGCTCCTGGGATGGTCAAGTGCAAGGAAATTCAGAGACCTATGGAGGAGAAAAATATTTAGAGGCTGAACATGACACAAATATTCATTATTTTCATCAAAAGAATTACATCCCTGCAAGAAAATACAATGTAGCTGCAAAAATACAAGCTTTCTCCACAATAACACATGAAAATCTATCCCTAGAGGAAAATTTGACTTGGTATTTATAAAAAATGATTAGGAATCATTCCCCATGAATGGAGAAAGCTTTCCCAGCAAAATCCCTTGATTAGTGAATCTAGTCCCCGATTCTATGAATTTGCATTAAATGGCAAGGAACATTCCTAGATTTTATCAATCATTCCCTAGAGGCAAATTCGACTTGGTACTTACACAAAATGATTAAGAATCATTCCCCGTGGATGGATGAAGCTTTACCCATCAAAATCCCTTGATTAGTGGATCTGCTCCCTTGATTAGTGGACCACATTCCTAGATTTTCTCAATCATTAGAGTTCCACAATTTGTGCCATAATTACATAATATCTTGTTTAATTATTTTTATTATTGATCCTCTAGTAGTAGGGAACAAGTCCATAAATTATCTCCTCCTCCAACTCTTCATAACTTGTCCAATATTCTCATAATATTCCACAAAAAATAAATAATATTAGGCACAAATATTCAATTATTCATAAACCTTCCTAATGAATATATTAAAGTTAAAAAGAAAGTGTTGAATGCAAAAAGAGGGGTTTAATGTGCTGAAGGATGGTCATAGTCCTTAATTTATGTTTTAAATTAGAGGCATGGGCCTTAATTTATGTCTAATTTAGAGGCCCATCATAACCCCCTGTTGAAAGTGTTGCTCATCCTCTGAGAAAGTTAGTGCCCTCATTGTGCCTCATCCATGGCCTTGGTGGCCTCTCTTTTGTGCATTAAGAATCTTAGCTATAAGTTTTGCAAGGACAAGCCAAAAAACATATTTTTGCAGAGAAAAATCTTTGTTTCTTGAGACCATTTTCTTTCCTTCTTGCCCTTTATTCAATATGGGTTCTTGAATATTTTTCATTTTGGCAAGGTCTTCCACACCCTTATCAACCATCTGCTACCTTGTTCCACCATTTGAACACCTCTAACACCTTGAAAATGAATTTATATTAGAACTAGGACATCATGTAGTAATTCCTGTCAAAACTACAAGAAACCTATAGGAAACCCTGTTAAAACTACAGGAAACTAGTTTTGAGCATAAATGATAAATTGAGGTTACGACAGGCCCTCAACTTGACTACCATGCATTTCTCCCATTTTTAGGCCCTGGACAAAAGCTAGTAAGATATTAGAGACCTCTTGGAACACCTCTTTTCATCACTACAGTTTGATTTAAATTTTGATGGTGAATTCCTTATTTCTTTTTGTTGCCTTCTTCTTCTCCGTTGTGGCCTAGTTGACTACCTAATGGCCTTGGTGTTCTTTGAAAAAGCTTTGCCATCTTGGGTTTAACATAATTTATTCATTTCTTCCTTAATGTGGCAACATTATTCCTTCCTGTAGTAGTCATTCCTCCTCTTCAAATTCTTCTAACTGTATGGGAGTGATGTGAAATGATGACGAGGGATTGGATGATGATGCTTGGGCTCAAAGGGAGTAGTGTAGGTTTGTGAAAATGGAGAGGATACTATGTTTATTTTTTCCAAGAATGAAATTGGATGGATGAATAATGAATAGATAGTGAATATGAAGTGGATGTAGGGCTTAGAGTGTTGTGGTGACCTTGGCCTTTGAAAAAATTTCTTCTTTTAACTGTTGTCCTCATTCCTTGAAATCATCACCCTTCATAATTTGACTTTTCAACATTGCATGAGTGAAGGAGTGAGCTGTAATAAACTAGTTAAAGGTGGTTGAGACTGCTAACCCATCCTTAGCTTATAAAACCTCATCTCTCATGCATTGACAACAAATTTCTAACTATAATATGTTCAAGAGAAGAGGTCAAGAATATTGCATACCTGTACCTACCTGATGGTTGTTGGAGAGACATGCATGTTGCTGCTGAGTTGATATTGATGTGCAAGTGTTGGATGGTGATGTTGATGATCCTGATGCTACTACTAAGCTCTAGAGGAGCTTCTTTGACCTCTGGATCTCCTTTAAAACTGATCACTATCAATCCTATAAGTGTTTTTCTATATCTTGTAGGTTTATAGGACAATGACCTATTTTTTTCATATCTCTCAAATGGTAGATTGGATTGAGCTATAACATCTTGAGCATGTTGCCATCATCATTATTCACCTCCCCATATAAAAATTTTGGTCAATGGATGCACGGATCTCGAGAAAAACTACAAATGGATGAAGGTGATGGAAGTCGATTCTTGGAACAGTGCACTAAAATTTTCTGAAATTGCTTGGGCATGTTACCATCATCAATATGCATCTTCCCATGAAATAGCTTTTTAAATGGATGCATGGATAAGAAAATGCAAACATGGTGGAAGGTGATGGAGGCCAATTTCTTGTAAACTATGCACTGGAATTTGCTAAAATTGCTCGAGCATGTTACAATCATCCATATGCATCTCCCCCTGAAACAGATTGCCAAATGGATGCATGGTTCTCAAGTTATGGAAAAAACAAATTTCTACTCTATGTATTTTTGTATCCTGTAGTAAAACAAAGCATCTTGTAGTTTTTTTGGACAACAAGAAAATTGAATGGTAGAAGCTTGAGAATCATGGATGGATGGTGGAAATAGATGAGGGTGATGAATTGGCATGACCTTGGCCTTGTTGTAGCATTTGAGCAAAGGAGGAGAAAGTAAACATTTGACTTCTTTTGAATAGGCTTGATCAATTTTCCTTTTCTTTGGTGCCAACTTGTTTTTGTTCCTTGTAGATGTTGGAGAGCACCTACATTCATCATGGAGCAAAGAATATTTTTATCTTTTCTCTTTTTTTTTTCTTATCAGCCTACTAGCTGCCTCAATGAGGTTTTCAACTAGTAGGTCTACTTAGGCGCGTCAAAGGAGGTTTTCACGGTGCCTCCAAGGAAATTTTCACCTTAGGTTTTTACTATTTTCTCTTATTTTTCATTTTTTCATTTTCCTTTTTCTTCTACCCTACCCTACTTGAAAAACAAAATCACTTTCAAGTATAAGAATACTTCCAATGGAGCCATGTGCACATCAAGATGACAAAAAAAATGATGTGGAGGCTTGAAATGTGTTCTTTGACATGTACCTAGATTTCAGAGACCAAATGATTTGACTTTGAAAGGATCAATCATAGTTGATGAAGACATTGATGCTGCAACTTAGTGACTGTTTGGAACCATATTTCAATATATTTGCGATGCCTCTGGTCCACTTGCTGATTTAGATCATATTATATTTCTTCTTCTATCATGACCTTCAATTCTTTCACTTTTTGCTGATTGATCTCTTGAATACATGGAGGATTTGATGGCAACCATGAGGGAGCTTTCTCACTCTCCGGTTTTGCTGTTTGCTCTTCATTGAATGCAGCCCATGGTTCTTTGATCTTCTCTTTTGAATCTTCTTCTTCTAGATGTGGTCCTTCAATGATATCAATATAATCTCTTTTTTTCAATACTCTTCCTGAGCTATGGTGAATACCATTGAGCTAAAGAGGAGTTGTTTGGAAGTGTTGTACCTCAGCATTGTAAGTGGGTTGAGCTACTTCAATGTGTGGGTTTGGAAATGGTGGTACAGGTAGTTGAGTGGGAGTGTATATTTGAGATGGATGTGGATGGGGTTGTGGTTGTGGTTGTGGTGGAGGTGAATGGTAGGGATAGCATGGAGTTGTGTATGGAGGAAATTGTGGATGGCTTCCATAAGTTCCTTGCCAACCTTGTTGCCAAGATTGGTTTTGGGGTTGAGATGGTCACTGTTGCCA
Organism: Pinus taeda; assembly: GCA_000404065.3. Lineage (NCBI taxonomy): Eukaryota > Viridiplantae > Streptophyta > Pinopsida > Pinales > Pinaceae > Pinus > Pinus taeda. Next base: position 51,712 of record APFE031576229.1, read on the forward strand.
AGGAAAGGGTGTGTTCCAATTTCTTTGAGGTGGATGTGCATAAGCTTGAAATTGTGAATTAGGATCTTACATCATATCAGGCTAAATAGGCTACCATGGTCCTCTTGGAGCTACATAACATTGCTACATTGGCAATTGACTTGATCCATTGTTCTCTTGGTGAACTTCCTTCAACCTTGGTAATGATGGACAATGTTTAGCACCATGTGATTCTGCAACACAAATATCAACATTTTCATTTCCTTCGTCTAGCATTCTTAACATTTCTACTTGTTTTGTTAGATTGCTAAGAATTTCTATTTTAAAATTATCAAACAAATTTCCAATTTTAGCTTCACTTACCAATCTTGATGTTGATTACCTACTCTTGCTTTTCCTCTTGATATGTGTTTGCATGTTTCAAAAATTTCCTCAAATTACAATTGATATACATCACCTCTACTCATGAGATTAAGGATATCTATCCACTCATCCCTAATTGTTCTAAGTAAGAGGGTTTTTTGTGTTTTGGATCCTAAATGATGTAGTTTTCCCCTCTGAACATTGCACATGAACCTCTCTATTAGTTCCTCTAGACTCTCATCTTCTCTTTGATTCATTCTAAATATTTCTTCTTTAAGATCGTGATCTTTATATTTTTCTAGGAATATCTTTTGCATATCATTCCATAATCTTATTGAATTAGTCCCTAAACTCATGAACCATTTAAGAGCTCTATCCTTCAATGTTGTCTGAAACAAGCTCAATTTTTTAGTTTTTAATAAGTAACCATAAAATCTACAAACAATCTGAAATTCAAAGAGAAAGGTTTCCGAGTCCTCTGACCTTAGCCCATGAAATTTTGGAAGAAAATATGGAGCAATGTTCTTCATGTGTTCCATCAGTATCTTGAATGGGAAATCTGATAGGGTCTTCCTCATTGTCATCATCGTCATCAATTTCTTATATATTCTTCGCCATCTTCTTCTTCTACCTGCAAAAGTGAATGGTGATATGGCTCTTACTGCACCATGTGATCAAATGGGGGGGTGGGGGTGGGTTGATGTTGGAGAATTTTGTTTTTGTTTTTGTGATTGAATGAAAACTATAATGCAATGCAATTTTCTACTTTTGAAATTAAATATGCCTAATGCAAATATTTTTTGTTTTTGCAAAAAAATAAAAATAAATGAATCAAATAGGGAAGAAAACAATGCATACTTTGACACCACCCCGGAAATGACGCCAAAAAGTGATGAGCCTCGGTATTGCAACAAGAATGTTGTAACTCCCGAGGCTATCGACATTACTTATCAACCCGGGGTTCATACAAACTTAAGAGTTGTCGGCACTATATGTGCAGCATACAATGTGTCCTTCCTTTGCTGTCATAATGTAATGGAGTGTATGTACTAAATTCAAATCCTAAACTAATTGAAGAAAATGAAATGCTCGAAATGGAACCTTAACTTATTGCAAGAAAGAAAGTACAAGGAAAGAGATTGAAAGCAAATTCTAAAACACACCATTTTCTAACTAACTCTTAAGAGGTTTTGCTTCAAAAGAATGCTAAGTTAACATGTATGCAATCCTACTATCCTAAGCATGTAGTTTCAAACCATCAAACCTTCTACTGCTATGCATGTAAATGAATAAAATAAATTTGTTTTTCTTTTTGTCTTTTTTCCATGTGAGAGTGTGAAATATAATATCTTTTGGTGATGTTGAAGGCAGCTTGGAGATGATGGTGAATTGTCAGAAGGTTTGGGATACAAGTAGGGACCCTTTTCTAGGTTCCTAGAGGCTTTTCCCTTAATTCAGCCTCAAAATAGGCTTTCCTACAGGATGCTACAATGATTTCCTACAAGATCCCCTAATTTTCCTACAGGATGTACATATTTATATAATTCATCGAATGATCAAGAAAATCAAATCCAAATTGAATGGGAAAAATTTCTTTATTAACTATGATTTCTTAGGTCCCTATTCCAAGTGGAATTACTCAAAAATACCTCTGTTAAACCATGCAAAAAAATAAAAAAACATTACTAGTTGAAAATCTAGAAATTCGAGAACTAGTGAACTAGTAAATCTAAAAAATGCCCAACCAAATCAAGTGAAAATGCAATGGGATAATTTTTGTTATGAACTAGAGTTATTTTTTGATCTAATACAAGTGGAATCAATTCGATTGAAGCTCGTTAGCATGCTCTAAAAAATAGCAGAAATTTACTGTTCTTTGTTAAAAAGGAGGTCCAACAATCTAGATTTGGGAATAAGAAGATTAATCCAAGAAACTCAATGATTATTATGAACTTCCAAAGATGTTACAAGGATAAAATAATGATTTTGATCCTGCAAAATTACTTGCATCAACCATTTAAATCAATCCTACAACAAGAAATCATTAATACTAAGTGTAGAAATAAAAAAGAATAAAAACTAGAGATGCATGTGAATAAGCAATGAAAAGAAGAAAAGAAAATGACACAAAAGGGATCTGAGGCTCTTGGGGTGGCCAAGCCCAAGGAAACTCAAAGACCTATGGAGGCGAACAATATTTGGAAGTTGAACATGACACCAATCTTCATTATTTTGGTCAAAAGAATTACATCCCTATGTTGTGGCCACCAACAACCCCCCTCCTTATGAAGTATTATTGCTAATACTAAATAAGTGGGGACCCTCAAAAAAATTAGTTAGTGTTACATTTTCTTTTTTAGATGAAACTTACAACATCATGGACTAGGGAAAATACCTTGAAAAATCTAAAAAACCTAAGTTTCATAATGAAGAAAATTAAATTTACTCCTTAAAGAATATCGCATCGTGCAAAGGATGATAGGATACACCTTCTAATGAGTTAAAATGACAAAAGGCGAGAATGCGACGCGAAACCTCATCGCATCGCATATACTGAAGAAACACTCACATTAAAAAACTTTCAAAAATCACCGATATGCGATATCGCATATCACACATCGCAAAAATCACAAGAATTACACAAGGATTATAACGATCTGTGATATTGCGATATTACGATATTGCGATACCGCGATACTGCGATACTGCGATCTTGCGATAAAAACAGCACGATGACATTGCGATATTGCGATATTGCAATACTACGATACTGCGACATCGCAAAGCAAAATCACGGGACCCCTCCATCGCAGTTGGTTCTGGCTCATTGTTCGAGAAAACATTTTAGCCAAGAGTTGGTCATGTATTTTAATGCGAATTAATGAGTTATTGCCATTTGTTAATGAAGTAGGGTGTTGTGTTTTTCGAAGAAATAACTCACGTAAGGTGGCATGTCTTGTATATCTTTATCATTTAAAAGTTTTCCTGTCATTAGTCCTTTATCATTACTTCCACCTCAATGTAAACTGCAGGAAAGAAGGACGAAGCATTATACAGGGCACTATGCAGAAAACAACGAGGAGGGAAGGAAGCGCTCGAATGAACATTTCAGAAGGCACACTTAATCCATTCAATGAAGAAAAAGAGCCACAGAACTCTTCTGAGGCATCTATCACAGATTTCTCATGTATAGCCATGGTTGAATGGGTATTGAACAACGCTGATACCAGAAACAAATAGTTTAATTCTCAGGGCCAAGAGCTCACGGAACCATTATTTTTATAAATTTTGAGCTTTATACCGAATGAGAGAAAAAGGCGCAAGAGGAAAAAACCGCATCAGGGAAGCCCGGATCAAGAAACAGAGGCAGTTTCTGATGTGCGATCGCTAAGACAAATTGCTCGAAAAGGAAGGTCCCTAGTTGCTCAGTCACCTGCGAACCCCGAAAATTGCAAGAAATCAGCGATAGAAGCAAACTGGAAACAGAAGACTGAAGGAAAAGAAGAAGCAGTCCAAAGGTTAACCAAGTTGAAATGGGATTTTTACCAGGCATACATGGTAATAATACATATTCATTGGATGATTCTCAAGCATATCATCAATTTTACTGAGAAGATAATGCCAGCTCTTGCCGATTCTATTTGCTTAACTCAACCAAAGGCAGAAGACAGTCAACCGACTCTACTCAAAAAAATATTGAATGCTTGCGACATTAAAGAGTAGATTTATAAATAGTTAGTAGATTTAATTTTAGAATAGTTTTGCTTAGAAAGAGGATGGTCATTTAAACCGAATCCTCAATTTCTGTAAATAAGTTATTTAGTTAGTAGTATTTAAACCCTTCTCATGCATTTAGAGAAGGGTCCAGAAATTTATCAAAAACTTGTCCTCAGAACATGCACTTTTGCACCCTCAGAGGAGGTTTTGGTGAATGAATGGAACAGGGTTTATTTGATATTTTCTACTGATGTTGCACTTCTGTACTCTTAGTGGATGTTAAATCAAGGAGAGATAAATCAATTGTCACTTGAAGCTCATGAGTAGGACTAGTTATAAATGGTACTTTTATCTCTTAAACATTTATGCTTATGCGTTAAAGTGATATTCAGTTTTCAGTTGTTTATATATTACAACATGGATGTCTGAGTTATCATTTGGCACTTTTGTATGGTGATAACTATTTGTTTATGTTTAGTGTATGAATAACTCAT
>APFE031576239.1:0-10630 GCA_000404065.3 Pinus taeda
ATTCTCATCATATTGAGAGCCATGCCATGGGTGTTGCCATCAAGTACAACATCTGTAACATATAACCATACCAGAAACATAATGCCAACACCTATATACACATCATTAATTTCCAACCACAGTCTTCCTCAAATAAAAGGATGTCCACCAAAGCATTTTTTAGACTAAAGCACCATGAAGTCTTCTTGGTAATACCAAGAATCAAATGAAATGATGATATCTTCTAATATCCCCTAAGGTCATATTTTAGACCTATCTGATAACTATTAAATAGTCATGGTTGGTCATAAATTAACAAGCCCAAGTAGTTCTATAGCCTCCTTAGTTATTGTATCGATGGAAACCCCTAAATCAATTAAATTATTAGGATGGGCTACCCCACCAATGTGAATAGCCACAGTGGTATTCCTAGGGACCTCGTATTTAGTAGGCACATCATTTCCTAATATTAAATCATATATTTTTCCAATGACATGCACAATAGGAGGGTTGCAAGGTTTTCTACCTCGATTTTTAACATAATTCCTTAATTATTTTAGCATAAATAAGAACATCCCGAATTGCTTGAAGTAAAAGGAATTTGAACATGCAAACTCTTTAATTTTGTTAGGAAGTCATATTCAGTTCGAAGAATATTTTTAGCTTTAACCAATCTCTCAAGATAATGAACACGTGAAGATGGATCACTTATAGTAGTTGTTAGAGGTTTCACAACTAGGGAAATATATATTATTATAATGCCATTAGCTATTACAAGAGTACTAGCTATAGTGTTGGTTGTTATAGTCTCATCCATTGTTTCAGCACTATGTATATCATCAGTTGTTATATCTTGTTGTTTTCCTACAGAACCTTGAACCACATCTTCTCCCCTTAATAAGTTTTTTTTTTCTCATTTTCTATTATAATAGAGGGGGGAGTGGGGGTTATTCCCCTTCCTGAGCGAAGTTGAATCTCATTACATTCTACCAGTGAAATGCAGTAAGTTGGAAAAATTAAGGATTATACCAATTGTACTACCTTATTATTAGGGTTATGATTGGGTTGTATAGGAAACTAAGGGCACAACAAAGGAGCACTTATGGGCACATTTTAAGGGAGTTTTAAATGTTGTTACATTGTTAATTGCATGGATATTTGGATTGGGAGAATAGGTCCTTGCCAAGGCTAAGGCCATGAAGAAATAAGCCACTAGGGTCAAGGAATAGGATATTGTACCAAATAAGGGTTAGGGGTCTTTCATATTGAAACTGCAGGGGTGGTTGTTGAACATTATATACATTATACCAATAATTAGAGGGAGAATGAGAGTTGTGCATCATACCTGGTGGTCTATGTTACCACGGCATTTTAGATCTAACAAAGTAGGTTGCTTCAACATCTTCCCTTACTTCTTTGTAAATCTCCTTAAATCTAGGTAATGAAGGGAACTGATCTACGTAATGATCATTATTGGGTTGTGTTATACTCTTTCCATGACTAGCCCATGTAGTTAACCAGGGGGTTAGAGGCAGGGCAGAGCCCCCCCTTCGTTGCACCAATTGCATAGTGGGGGGGTCATAGGGGGGTTTGAGGGGGGTGGGTAGCCCCTGTCTATGGGGTCTAGGGTAGTGCCCCATGGAAATTTTTTTTGGACACTATATTAGGCTGGGCAGACCTACCTATGGTTTTGTGCATGGTTTTTGCACATAGTTTTGGACACGATGGTTTTTGGTCCATGGTTTTGGACGCAATGGTTTTTTGGTCCATGGTATTGGATGCGTTGACATGTATAAATATGTATTATAACATTGAAAGGAAAATAATGAAAAATAAATCTAGTAGTCCCAGTTTTGGGATCCAGGAAAAAATCTTTGTGTGTATGTGTTTTGTGTGTTATTCTCTCGCATTGTTTATTTTCTGTGTTTTAGAATTCGTATGCAGGTAATTTATTTACGAGGTTAAAACCTACATTTGGTATCAGAGCTATTTTGGCTTCAAGGGGATGCCTTTGTTGCTGAGGCATTTCGCTCAGGCCTGTGGTATACCTTGTTCAGTGGAGATCTACGAGATTGATTCTAGTGGTGAAAGAAGATGGCGAGCAGTGGAAAGATAGAGATCAAGAAATTTAATGGTTAGAGCTTTGTGTTGTGGAAAATCAAGATGGAGGATCTATTGGTGGATAAAGATCAGTGGATCGTGGTAGATCTACGTACTAAACAAATGGGATTGTTTGATGAAGAATGTAAGAAGTTGGATTGGAAGCTAAAGAGAATAATACGATTGTGTGTCTTAGATTTAGTATTGCTGAATGTATCAGGGGAAGCTATGGCAAAGGCTTTGTGGAACAAGTTAGGGACTTTGTACCAATCTAAGTCTCTAGTGAATAAACTATCCTTGCAGAAAAAGTTGTATAACCTGAGGATGAAAGATGGAGACTCGGTGATAGAGCATCTGAATGCATTTAATACTGTGGTAAGTCAGTTATTGTCTACTGATATTAAAATTTTAGATGAAGATAAGTGCATTAGTTTTTTGTGTTCTATATCAGATTTGTGGGATAGTCTGGTTATTGCAATAGGTAGCAATGCAATTGCCTTGCAGTTTGATGAAATAGTCTCATCCTTGCTAACAGAGGAGATAAGATAGAAAAATATGGAGAGCCAGAATGGTGATGGCTTGTATATATGAGGATGGTCCTAGAACAGAAACAAAAATAAGTTATCGAGTGGGAGATCTAAATCTCCAGGAAAACCTGTAAACGTGGTTTGCTGGAAATGCAGAAAGGAAGGGCACTACAAAAGGGACTGTAAATCTAAAGCTTCTGACAAAGGAAAGGGATCTGACGGTGCTCCTTCTGCAGAAGCAAAAACCACCTCAGATGAAGGTGGGATGTGTACTTGGCTTCTTCAAGTACACATGTAGATCATGAGGCATGGTTGATTGACTCAAGTGCATCCTTTCACTTCACTCCCCATAGAGAGTTGTTATGCGAGTATCAAAAATATGATGGTGGTGATGTATTATTAGGGGATGATAAGAAGGCTATAATCATTGATTGTGGAAAAGTAAAGTCGAAGTTGCAAGGTGGAAGGGTTAGAACACTTCTGGGTGTTCTACATACTCTTGCATTAGCAAGAAATATGGTTTCTGTAAGCAAGCTAGATGATGCAGGTGTAAAAAAAGTGTTCGAGAAGGATACCTGCAAGATGGTTTGAGGAGAACTGGTATTGATATGGGGAGTTCGAATTGGAACTATGTATAAGCTGCAAGGTAGAATTGTTGTTGATTGGTACAACAGTTCTGTGGTTCCTGAAAGTGGAGCAGAAAATCTAGTGGTCTCTGGAGAGAATACCATGATGTGGCATCAAAGGATTGGACATACTGGAGAGAAGGGCCTTCAAATACTTCATGGTAAATATATGGTAGAAGGTATGAGTAATAGCTCTCTGGATTTTGATTTCTGTGAAAATTGTGTATATGGGAAGCAAAATCGGGTAAGTTTCCCCTCTGGTGGTAAGAAGGCGAAACATATATTAGAGCTTGTGCACAATGATGTGTTTGGACCTGTGGAGGTTCCATCACTGGGTAAGTCTATGTAGTATATATCATTTATAGATGACTTATCAAGGAATACATGGATATATTTCCTTAAGAAGAAATCTGAAGTCTTTGACAGGTTTAAAGAATTTAAGGCTCTAGTGGAAAACCAGAGAGAGAAGAAGATGAAGGTGCTTAGGACAGATAATGGTGTAGAGTTTTGTAGTAAGGAATTTGAAGAATTCTGTAAGAAGTGTGGTATAGCACGATAGAAGATTACTCCATATACACCTGAGAAAAATGGATTTGTAGTAAGAATGGATAGGGAATTGATGGAGATGGAAAGAAGCATGCTCAATGGTGCCGAATTAGGACAAGAATTCTGGGAAGAGGCAGTGGAGACAGCATGTTACCCGGTCAACAGATCACCTTCATCACTGTTGGAGGATAAGACTCCATAAGAGCTATGGATTGGTAAGGAAGCCTCTCTTTCACATCTAAGGGTATTTGGATGTGATGCATATATACATGTTCCAAAGGAGAAAAGAACCAAGTTGGATAGTAAATCTGAAAAGTGCATCTTTATTAGGTATAAGGATGGTTTAAAGGGTTATAAGCTTTGGAACCTAGTAACAAGGAAGGTTGTGTACATCCAAGATGTGGTGTTCAAAGAGGTGAAAGATGTTATTAAACATGAAGTCCCATCAAAGGAACCTGAGAAGATAGAGTTTGAGCTAAAGGACGAAGAATCAGACTCTACAACAGAGGAGGAATCAAAATATGAAGAGCGACAAACTCCGGGTGTGAGAAGATCAGTTCGAGAAAGAAGGCAACCGAAGAGGTATAATCTAGCTACTTTTTGTTCAAATTTTGCTTTATTTATTACTGATGATGATCCCAGAACTGTGAAGGAAGTAGTAGATTCAGAGGATGGAAAACTCTGGGAAGAGGCCATGGTCGATGAAATGACATCTTTGCACAAAAATGAGGCTTGGGATCTGGTGGAGGTGCCAACTAGAAGGAAACCCATTTGCAGAAAATGGGTGTTCAAGAAGAAGACAAATGCAGAACGAAAGGTGGAGAAATACAAAGCTCAATTGGTAGCAAAAGGTTATTCCCAGGTGCCAGGCTTTGATTTTGGTGATATTTTTTCTCCTGTTTCCAAGGTAGCTTCTATTAGATTACTTTTATCTGTTGCTGCTGCTTTTGATTTTGAGGTAGAACAATTGGATGTGAAGACATCATTTATTCATGGGGATATGGAAGAGGAGATCTACATGAAGCAACCTAAAGGCTTTATGGTGAAGGGTAAGAAAGAACTGGTATGCAAGTTAAAGAAGTCTATGTATGGGTTAAAGCAGTTGCTAAGGATGTGGTATCAAAAATTTGATACATTTATGCGGGGACTTGGCTTCACCAGAAGAAAGGCAGATCACAGTGTGTATTTTAAATTAATTGGTGACCATGTTATTTATCTGGTCTTGTATGTGGATGATATGTTACTGGTTGGAAATGACAAAGAAATTATCCAGGATTTGAAGATCCAATTGTCCTCCAAATTCGACATGAAAGATCTTGGTGCTACAAACTATATTTTGGGCATGGAAATTAAAAGAGATCAGATAAAGAGGAAGCACTGGTTAAACCAGAGGAAGCATGTCGAGACAATACTACAAAGGTTTAATATGCAGGATAGTAAATCAATGAAGGTTCCTATTCTTGCAGGTGTAAAGTTATCTGTTGAACAATGTCCCAAGAAACAAGAAGAGGAAGAGGATATGTCCCGTGTTCCATATGCAAGTGGAGTCGGTAGCCTGATGTATGCAACGGTTTGTACTAGACCAGGCATTGCACATGCAGTGGGAATATTGAGCAGGTTTATGTCAAAACCAGGGAAGGATCATTGGATAGCAATGAAGCAGTTTCCAGTTATTTGCGTGGCACTAGTGATTATGGTTTGTGCTACCAAGGAAGACCAGGATTGGACATAGTTTTGGATATTCGTGGCTTTGTTAATGTAGACTGGGCTGGAGATCCAGATCAGAGAAGATCTACAAGTGGGTATGTGTTTAACCTATTTGGAGGTGCAATCAGTTGGATGAGTAAGAAACAATCTGTAGTAACACTATCAACTACAGAGGAAAAATACATGGAAGCCACTCATGCAAGAAAGGAAGCAGTTTGGCTGGAGAGATTGTGTTCAAGTATGGGGTTAGTGCAGGTAGCTATAAGGATAGACTGTGACAGCTAAAGTGCAATCTTCTTGGCAAAGAACCCTGCTTACCATTCAAAGACAAAACACATTGATGTTCAGCATGACTTTGTGAGGGATATGATAGAAGATAGAAAGGTGTTGTTGGTAAAAGTGGGCACTTTGAAGAATACTACAAATGCATTGAAAAATAATATGAGCTCTGAGAAGTTTTCTTGGTGTAGAGAAACAATGGGCATTGCAGGGTTGGATAAATGACTAAGATCTCCTATGGCCCCTTATGGAAAGAAAACAACAAGTGGGAAGAATGTTGGGTTGTGTTATATTCTTTCCACGACTAGCCCACGTAGTTAACCTAGGGGTTAGAGTTGGGGTGGAGCCCCCCCTTCGTTGCGCCTATTGCATAGCGGGGGGGTCACAGGGGGGTTTGAGAGGGGTGGGTGGCCCCCCCTCTATGGGGTCTGGGGCAGTGCCTCAGGGAAATTTGTTTTGGACCCTATATTAGCTTGGACGGACCTACTTGTGGTTTTGTGCATGGTTTTCACACATAGTTTTGGATGCGATGGTTTTTCGGTCCATGGTATTGGGTGCTTCAACATGTATAAATATGTATTGTAACATTGAAAGGAAAATAATGAAAAATCAATCTGGTAGTCCCAGTTTTGAGATATATTGGAAAATATTTGTGTATATGTGTTTTATGTGTTATTCTCAATTTGTATGTAGGTAATTTATGTACAGGGTTAAAACCTACAATCATGTTCACGTATAGCACAACTATTGAGTGGGAATTCCCTCAAGGATGCTTCTTTTGACACTTAGAGAAAAAAATATCAATGATTGCTGAACTTTTCTATGTTTTTTCTTTTCCTCTAATACATCAAAATGAGAATCCATTGAACTCATGATGTTAGTTTTAAAGTTCTCCAACATATTCCCAGTTTCTACATGAGTTTCTCTAGTATTTGCTAACTTTAAAGACATGGTAGAGGTATCATGTGTCATGGTGTTATTTCTAGTAGATCCTTTGGAATTGCTTTGGAAAAGCTTAACTATGTCATCATTGGAATCCTTAGATATATCTCCTTTCCCCGAAATATTCAACATACTAAGTGATCTAGGTGTCTCTAGATACACTCAAAGGTCAAAGAGGGCTTATAATAGCTCAAAATCAAAAGTGGTTAGATTTCTCTTGAACTAGGACCAGATCGAAGTGCTCATCACCTTAATTCCAATGGTGTGAATGACACTCCAATCTGAGTTCGTATGAGGAAGATAGCGTTGGTCAAAGTTGTGGTCAAAGTGGGCAAGTGGACCAAGTTTAATGATCCTACAAATTCATTGAGACATGACACACGGAATTTGGCCAGTGGAATGGTTGAATTTGTGGAACGGTTAATTTTCCCAATGGCCCTTATTTTCGACAAAGGGGAAAAATACCATTATTAGTTAATAAAACAATAAAATATAAAATAATAGGTGTGGTGGGCTACCACCCTTGAATTATATTGTTATTATAAAGTAGGGTGGAAAGGCCACCCCTGATGGACTCGCCGTATCCCCAAGCCGCAGACATTGTAACACAAACAATATTAAACATTACAATGGAACCCCCTTCATCGGTTAACCAAATCGTAACAACACACCACCGTATTCCAACAAATATATGGCGGGCCACTTGACACCATAACCCAAATCAAAGGTGCTGCATGGAGAGGGGAGTCGGTGGGGGTTGAACTTGCCTAGCGCACACGGGATGACCCCCAATGGGTGGCTCCATATGGAACCAATGCAAAACAACATGTTAAAATAAATGTCGACACAAACAATTAGCACCACTGCACAATTGAAAGAAATATGATTGCACCAACGGGAACATACCAACCGATCAATTTAAAAATGTGAAATGCACCAACAAAAGTTTTTCGATTAAATAAAACAATCAACCAATTTTGGGAGGCGGGGGATTTGAACCCCAACCTCCACCCATCTAGCCTACCCAACCACTAATGAGCCACAAGCTTGGTCCTTGTTGCTTCGATGAGGGTCTAGTATTTAACCCTTCTCCAATTCATTTGCATAGGGGAGAGATTCAGCAAGCGTAGCAGACTGGTGGAGTGTTGAGCAACAAAGGTGGGAATCATGAGCCTATGGAACCATGATAGAGTGGAACCTTGCCTAGGAAAAGAGGGTGTGTAACCTTGAACTTGGAGAATATTCCCGGAGACGTAAAATTTCACATTGTCAGAATGCTATCAAGTTTATAGTCATTTTTCATGAAATTTTGCAGGGAGCATGATGCTAACGTTAGATTTGCCATCTGAGCAACAAAATTTCAGGTGCCCTGTAGCAAGGAATTTTTGAAGAATCTTGAGGAATCTTTAGATTCACTTGGAGGCTGAATTTTGTCAGTGTTGGAATGTAGTCGACTTTATACTCATTCTTCTCAGAATTTTGCAAGGATCGTGTTGGCGAGATTAGATTTGTAATTTGAGTAGCAGATCTCTAGTAAGCTAGTCAAAAGAAATCTTTTAGGGAATCTTCAAGATTCTCGAGGGTCCAAAAGTTGACAGTGTCAAAATTGGACAAGTTGATAGTCGATTTTACATCACTCATCGCCGGGAAGTCAGTTGTGCAATCCACTTTAGAAGCCAAGATTTGCATTTTTATGCCATCTTTGAAAGTGGAGGCATATGATCTAGTTATGTTATGCATCATTTTGTTTTGCTGAGATGATGTATTATTATTGAGATCCTTGTGTAACATTGTGTTCAAGGATACGTGTTGCCACATTATTGTGAGAATGTATTAGCTTGTCATGCTAAAGGAAGACCCATTTTGACTGAGTTCTTGTAGGTATAACGTCTTGTGGAGAGACATGCCACTCTTATTGAGGGTATTTGTCCTTTTTATGAAAAAGAACATGCCATGTACATCATCATCAGTAGCAACAATTAATGAAGCAGTCTCCACTCTCTTAACAGCAGACCTAAAGATGTAACCCACACTGGGTGAACTCCATCATCAATGTATTTTTGTTCATTGATTTGATGGATTTTTCTATGTTTTACCTTCCTTAAAGGACGCACGTGTGTTTGTTCAATACCTTTTCATATGAAATTCTACTAACATCACATAAGTAAAAGATCTTGGATAATTCAAGTAGCTAAAGAGATGTAGATAAAGTTTGGTATCAGAGTGGTGTTCTCGCTCACGTGAATTGCGAGTGTGAACAATTCAATGTGCAATCATGGAGGATGACAGAGAGATGTACGAGGCTTTCCTAAGCATGTCCAAAATGGTGGACATAATGTATGAAGCGTATGAAAAGAGAATAGAGGAACAAGAGAAAGAAAGAGAAGAGAATGATGCTCCATCCAAAACTTCCAGTGAACATTCATCGCCTTCATTGTCTTCTCATCATTCAAATGAGGAGATCATTTAGAGTATTCAAGAAGAGAATTTTAAATTGAGACAAATTCTATGAGAAGAGAAAGAGGAGAAGCATATATTGTAGCTTCACTTGTGAACCATGTAAGAGGCCTTAGAAGAATTGAAGCGCAATGACCAAAGCCTTCAAGTAGAGAATGTTGGATTCAAGGAGGCTCCTACAAGAAGAGAAAGAGGAGAGACATGGATTGCATCTTCAACTACAAGCCATGGAAGAGGCCTTGGAGGATTAGAAGCTCAACAAAGGCTTAAAGAATCCATGATCACCTCTTTCAGAATCGACAACTGAGGTAAACAATGTTGATCGTTCTTTAGTTTCATCTTCACATGATTTCATTTCTGTTGGAAATGTGGAGGTACCTATTTTAGGAACTGGCATGAGACTCCTTACCAAGTTGGGATGCAAAGGAGGAGGACTTGGTGTTAATGGTGTTAACACCCAGGTTGTCCTCTTTGACTCCTAAGAGGATACTGCCGGGGTAACCACTAACCAACTTTGGGCTGCAGCTTCTAGCCCAGCTGCAGTCAGAGAGGGCTCTCTCTATGTGGTATGGTCACTGCTTGCAGTGAAGGTTTTAGGCTAGGTAGGATATGTGTTTTTGGTTATTGGAATGTCTGGTTGGGGAGGATGCTTTTGATATCTTTTAGGCTCTGTGTTCAGGAAAACTAGTCCATTGGGCAATGGGGTCTTTGAGTGCTGTTCCCTTGATATCTTGACTGAAATGCAGATGTGTTTGCAGGGCCTATAGGTATACTGTAAAACAACGTGTAAAGACTGAGTGTGAAACAATGAACAACTAATCAAAGAGCATTCAAGAGTTCTTTGCTTGAGCTGACTGGTGTGAAAGAAACGAGATGATATAGTATTAAAGGTGGCACTTAAGAATCAGTCTTTAAATACTATAGCTGCAAAAAACATAAAGAATGACTAAGACTGAGCTCAGGGTATTTCAGATATTAAATCCTGCAACTATTCTTCTTCTTAGCCATTTAGTTTTGAGCACATGAATAACAGTAAAGGAAACACAACGGAAAAGTGACCAACATACATGTAACAGAGGGCAAACAGAAAACTTATTGTTCCACGGGATACACCGGAATCCTGTAAACGCAAATCATACACCATCAAACCATCATGAAAGACAATATTTGGAGAAATCCCATCACCATTTGTATTAGCAGTCTGAACATTTACACCATGAGAGTATCAGAAGAGATATTGAGGTTCTTCTTACATCCAGCGTCCAACCCCTCTAAACAAACGCGAGGGGGAATATATAGAAGTTCCCTATACAAAAATCCCTCAGGAATTAGGTCATCTGAGAGGAAAAACCCTTACAATGCTACAGAGAAAGTAGGTGAAAATTTATTACAAGTGTACAAGTTTCTTTAAAGCAATTAACTCCTGACAAGATAATTTGTTGACCTTCGGACACTACGGGGTTAACT
>APFE031576239.1:16050-30104 GCA_000404065.3 Pinus taeda
TGCAAACCCTTTGAATGCCTTTTCCTTTCATTGGCTTTTCTTTCATTTCCTATCTAATGCAAACCTTATTCCTTCCAAGGTCCCAGATTAGACAGTTGGGAACCTTTGTTTCTCTACCTATCTACTGATCTGCCAAGATTAAACAGTTTGGACAGATTGCATTCTCTATTCTACAACAAGTAAATTGAAAACATGGCATGATCCAGATTAGACTGTTGAACCATCCAGCAAAATTAAGTTCATGTCAAAACTAAGACAGGCATTAGTCCTTTTGAGGAAATATGTGATCTTTGCATCATCAAAGCAGAGCATATTTGGACCTTTGACCTCCAATCATGAAATATGAAACCTATTGGTATAGGTATCTAACAAATGGCCAAGGCATGACTTAGCCATTAGATGTTGTGCAAAGACCTTGATTTGCAGGTTTGGGATGCACAAAAATAGAATTCTCGAAGGTGTCAGAAGCTTCCAAGACATTGTTAAAACCATCAAGGAAAGAGAATAATGGGAACATGTCACCATAATCCCATGATAGTGCACATTGCAGAGAAAGAGCTGAGGCAAGATCTCATTGCCAGAATCACGTGATAGATAGTTGAGAGAGGTATAACAAGTCTCAGTATTCTAAACTTCATTTCGATTAAAACCATGTTGTTAATGATAGCATAAATCATGACATCAAAACCCATGTAGCTTTTGTGGTTTACAAAACCATGTGATTGTTGAGCATTGAAAGAGAATTACAACATGAAAGAGGATGAGGCGTGAAAGGCCTTCTCCACATCAGAGAAGCAATTTAAGAAGGTCTAGAGGAAGAATAATTATTGCATTCATTGCAACAGAGGTGGTCATCAAAGAGCCATGTGTTGGAGGCTCCATCTTTAGATTCCCTTGGAGGCTGAATTTTGTCAATGTCGGAATGTAGGTGAATTTATACTCATTCTTCTCAGAATTTTGCAAGGATTGTGATGGCAAGGTTAGATTTTCCATATGAGTAGCATATCTCCAATCATCCAGTGGAAAGTAACCTTTGAGGGAATCTTCAAGATTCCTAATGGTCCAAAAGTTGACAGTGTTAGAATTGGACAAGTTGACAGTCGATTTTACACCACTCATCGCCAAGAAGTTAGTGGTGCAGTCCATTTTAGCAACCAAGATTTGCATTTTTTGGCCATCCTTGAAAGTGGAGGTATATGATGTAGTTATGTTATGTTTCCTTTTTTTTTGTTGAGATGATGTTTTATTATTGATACCCATGTGTAACACTATGTTGAGGGATACTTGTTTCCACATTATTTTGAGAATGTATTAGCTTGTCAATCTTGAAGGAAGATCCATTTTGAGTGAGATTTCTTGTAGGGAGAAGGTGTCATGGAGATACATGCCACTTTTGTTGAGGGTATTTATCCTTGTTATGACAAAGAACATGCCATGTACATCATCATAATTAGTAGCAATTAATGAAGTGGCATCGACTCTCTTAACACCGGGCCCGGAGGAA
The DNA here is from genome assembly GCA_000404065.3 of Pinus taeda. Lineage (NCBI taxonomy): Eukaryota > Viridiplantae > Streptophyta > Pinopsida > Pinales > Pinaceae > Pinus > Pinus taeda. The sequence goes on from APFE031576239.1 coordinate 17,555, forward strand.
TAACCCACACTGGGTGAACTTTGTTATCAATTTGTTTGTGCTCATTTATTTGATCGATGTTGTTATATTTTATCTCCCTTAAAGCACGCACATGTGGTTGTTCAATACTCTTTCATATGCAATTCTGCTAACATCACAAAAGTAAAATATCTTGGATAATTTCGGTAGCTGAAGAGATCTGGATCACTAAGGTAGTCATCCCTCACTCCCTTAATCAAGATTATTTTAACTATATCCTTATCCAAATTTGTATGTTGATAACTTTAAAAATTATACTGAAGGTGTTCAACATTTTCCTCCATATTTTCATCTAGTGTCTCAGTAATTCCAAATATATCATCCTTCAAGTCCCTAGAATGGCAATAATGCTAATATTTTTCTAGAAAAACTTTCTTCATTGCATCCTAGGTACCAATGGACCCCCCACTGAGTCCAATAATCGATTTCAATTCTACTCCTTTTAATGTAGTTGTAAACAACTTCAGTTTTTGTTCCTCAGTGGTGTGGTCATAACTTCTACAAAGGACATCAAATTAAAAAAAAAAAATTGTTAGGGTCTTGTGAGAACATACCTTTAAAAATAGGGAGTAAAAATATGGGTATGTTCTTCACGAGAGCCTTCCCTTAAATACAACCAACAGGAAAATCAAAAGTGGCGACTAAACTTCATGCCATGAGGTTTTGTTGAAAATTCAGAGCAGTTATTACAAATGGTCTTCTTTATGAAGGAGACTATCCATCCTTTTAATGAAACTTTTTTAGGCTACTCAGGTTGTTTAGATGGCTCTGATGATACAAACAAATCCTCATTATTCTATTTATCATCAAGCTATTTCACTGCACTACCAAAGTATGAAGTATGGCGACCAAACAATTGTTCCATTAGAGTGAATATTTGATCAATTAAGTGTGTATCTCTATAATCTTCCTTCATAATTTGATCCTCTCCTCCTACTATTATAGAAGGAATAAATATCCTAGGAAATTTTTTTTTTTCTGAATATTCCTCAAACTTTATATCCTTTCCTAGTAGAGATGTTGTAGAAATACGGTGTAGAATTGCAATTGCTCAAGAAATTTTAATCTAAATCAAGAGACACAATTCTACTCTACTGCTTTGCAGAAATTAATTCACAATTTAGAACAACAATCTTTAACATGCAATGAGAAATAACACACATGTAAAATATTTTTCTATAGGAAAGCAACTGCTAAAACGCCCTTAATCATGCTTGCATTAATCAGATGAATAGAGAATGTATTAAAATTTCTAGCTCGCTTTGAGCTCAACCTACAAATGAATAACCTATCTCTCTTCTCAATTAGAAGCTCTGACCTAGACTTTGTCAATTTTTGCCTCTAATTGAGCCCCTATTTCCTTATGCAATTCCTCAAGAATTAGGCCCCCATTATTTAGGAATTTTCTTCCAATTGATTGTGCAATGCCAAAGGTTCCTCATCTCACTACATACACCTGTACACTCAAGAATATTCTATAACTGGTGTTACACTTCCGTGGAATCTCCACGATAGCTAGGGGACTCAAATTCTCTACATGAACTAGTTTTTTTGGTTGATTTATTAGTTAACTGGAGAATCACTGAGTCAAAATGTTATCCCACTTCACAATTGACCTTCCATTAGTTCTATCAACAGTTAGAACTAGTTTAACTGAAAACAACTTGAAATAACTGACCTTGATTTCTACAAATTAGCAATCACACATGCTTAACTGAACTCCAAGTCTTCTAACTTGAATTTACTAAGATAACTGAGTGAAAATAGCCATGCCACCTCAATTAACTACCTCCGAGTTGTCTTCTGATGTGGAAATTCAAATTTTCTCAATTTGACCAAGGCAAAGTCAAATTGATACTTTCCTGCTACATTTTTCAACACTCGCTCTAAGCAAGAAAGGTATTATGAACCACCCCTATCCTGTACCTATGGAATTCAAACTTCCCTCTTGACAAATCCTTTGTCAAGATGTCAATATCTTGTTCCTCTATCTGAATGTATTGTAGCAACAGTATATGTCTTTGCACGTAGTCTTGTAAATGGTGATACATGATATCTATATGCTTGGATCGATTGTGAAATACTATATTCTCAGAGAGATCGATGCAACTCTGATTATCAGAATCGATCACAGCTGGATCCATCATCTGACCAAACATGACCAAAATAATATTTCTCATCTAGATCACCTCACATGTTTCTTGATTTACAACCATGTATTCTACTTCTAGTAAGATGAGCGCCACAAATATTTGCTTCCTGTTGTACCAGGAAACCGTTGCAGACCCAACACTTAAAATTCCACCTAATGTACTCTTATGGACAAATGGACTCCTTACCCAATCTACATCTTTGAAGCCACACAACTTCACCACCTCTATCTGTCTGTACCATATTCCATACTGGGTAGTGCCTTTGAGGTATCGTAAAACATGCTTAATTGCCTTCCAATATAATTTGGCTTGCCTGGCCATAGCTTGGCTCAATTTGTTGACTACATAGCAGATATCTAGTCATGCTTTCACAAGACACATTAGTGAACCCATTGGCTGCCATTAAATGGTAGCACCAACTTCTTCACTAGAAGTGGCATCCTCCTTCCAATAGTTGGTTGTTATAGGTGCCTCCATGGTTTACAATTCTCCATGCGAAATCTCTACAGTATATATTTTCAATACTTTCCTTGAGACACAAACAATTCCCCATTGCCTTGCCATACTTCCAACTTGAGGAAGTAGTGCATGAGACCCATGTCCTTCATTTCAAATTTCATTACAAGTTCCTCCTTGCAAGAGTTAATCAACTTCACATCACGAGTTAATATTAAATAATTGACATATAAGACAATGATAATAAATTTACCTTCTACCAAAATATGATAGAGGTTCACATCCACTTTACTTTTGATGAAGCCCAAGCCAATGAGATAATTTTTTATCTTGGTGTACCAAGCATGGGGTGCTTGTTTGAGGTCATACATAACTTTCTTGAGTCTGCACACATGAGGCTCTCAATCAAATGTATCAAAACCTTCTACTTTATCGATGTACACCTCCTCCTCAATAACCCCATTGAGAAATGTTGTTTTTACATCCATCTAGTGAGTCTTCCACCCTATCTGTGTAGCTAGTACAAGAATCAATCTAATGGATGAATACCTTGCTACAAGAGAAAATATTTCCTCATAGTCAATTCCCTCAACTTGAGAGAATCCTTTGGCCACAAATCTGGCCTTAAACTTCTCAATGCTTCCATATGTTGCATGCTTAACCTTGAAGATCCATCTCAAATCCACAACTGATTTATCTGCTGGTCTTGGGACCACTTCCCAATCAATTTTCGTCGTGATGGATTTGTATTCGTCCACCATGGCATCAACCCAAATAGGTTGCTCTACTTCTTCCTCGAAAGAGGATGGCTTAGTCTCTACAATCTCAATCATTTGAGCCATGTAGCTAGTGTACCTCTCAAGTGACCTCCTTTGCATGTGCAAATTTGAAGGAGCTCCTACATTCTCCCTCACATCCTGCACAAGTATTTTAGCTTACTTGGTTATTTTTATGACTTCTTTGGATGGTTCTGCTTTAGTGGATGTCTCCAGTCTGCTCCTCAATTTTTGGCTGCTCCACAACTTCCTGAGGCTCCTGCTTTAGAGCTAAAATATCCTATTCTAGTGGGATCTAAAGCTCCCTCTAAAGAGAGAATCACATTGCTTTCTCCTCATCAAAATTTACATCCATTCACACAATTGTGATTCTTAGGGATGGCAAGTACACATAGAAATAGTGTGGAGTTTCATTGTAACCAACAAAAACTACCAACTTTGTTGTCGGCTCTAGCTTCTTCCTCGAATCTTTACAGAAATAGTAGTAAGAAGAGGCTCCAAAAAACCTAAACTGAGACACATTCAAATTTCTCCCTTAGAAAGCCTCCTTTGGTGTAATCATACCAAGAATATGATGAGGAATTTGGTTCTACAAGTAGATTATTGTTTTACATGCCTCTACCCATAAATGTAGTGGTAGGCCTTGGTCAAGTAGCATAGCTCTCGTAGGTCCAACATTGCTCTGGTTCTTTCTCTCATTTGCCCCATTTTTTTGTGGGTTGTGGGCTATTGTAAGCTCTCTTCAAATGCCTCCTTTCACATTGAAATTCTTGAATTCATTCGAAACATACTCACCTCCATTTTCACTTATGAGAACCTTCAACTTCTTGTTGATCTCTTTCTCAAATAGTGCCTTGAATTCTACAAACTTCAAGGATGTCTCATCCTTCTTCCACATAAAGAATATTCAACACTTCCTTGATAAATCTTCAATAAAGAAAACAAAATATTTATGTCTAGTAGTGGAAGTTGTCAAGAAAGGTCTGCAAACATCAAAGTGGACTCTTTCAAATATTTCATGCGATTTATTGTTTAGATCAAATATATGAAAATATAAAATATGCCCAATAAATAACAAGATAGAAATAGATAAAATCCAAATCTTCATTAATATCAAACCCTTGAGGTATGGTAACACCATACAATCACTCCTTAAGGAAGGAGAACACTCCACAAGCCATATGTTTGTCCATATAATATTCCTTGAAATCTCTCAATGGGGAGTCTCTAGCCTCTATATAGGCCTCATACATACAATACCATGGGCTATTACCATGGTTCTCTCAATACCATATATCTAATACCACGAGATTACCAATTAACTATGGCCCATCCCATTATTACATTATTCCCTTGTGTACCTCCCTCTATACCCCATACTATCCCCCCTAGGTATACTACATTCCACCCACCTTAAACATGTTTCGTCCTCGAAACATAAGAAGAACACAAATAATAAGATCTACTCAAAATAGTAGTCCATTGGTACCAAGTACATGCATCTAGCCATCCAAGAGAAAGGTGAACCCGTGATCTCACTAGTGCCTCCCTTGCTTGAGATGGAAGTTGACCCTGACAGATCTTCTGTGTTGATGTGTTGTGGGTGGATCATCTCCCCTCTCTATCTGTCATGTGGGGTTTGTTGTCTGTAGTATACATAGGGGGGATAGTATGGGGTGCAAAGGGAGGTACCTAAGGGAATAATGTAATAATGGGATGGGCCATAGTTAATTGGTAACCCCATGGTATTAGATATATGGTATTGAGAGAACCATGGTAATGACCCATGGTATTGTATGTATGGGGCCTATATAGAGGCTAGAGACTCCGCATTGAGAGATGTCAAGGAATATTGTATGGACACACATATGGCATGTGGATTGTTCTCCTTTCTTAAGGAGTGATTGTATGGTGTTACCCTACCTCAAGGGTTTGATATTAATAAAGACTTGGAGTTTATCTATTTCTATCTTGTTATTTCTTAGGCATACTTTCTATTTTCATATATTTGCAGGTCATATCTATGACAAGTGGTATCAAAGCATTTTCCAGGGCCGATGGTATCTCCATTTTTGGCAGAACTTTTTTTTTTTTTTAGGCTAGAGATGTGTTCCGGCATCTTTAAACCATAGGATATGTCATTGAGTGCATAAACTTGTGGATTTTGGGAGGCATGCATGCAAGAAATACAAGAGGTTGTCATGCTTGTTGGACTCCCTTGTAACCCTTGTGGGCACCCCTTTGAGTAGCAGTGCATTAGACAAAACTGCACACAGACTATCTTCCACGTACCCTCTAGGTATATCAAAATCCCCCTAGGTATACTACAACAGCATGGAGTAGACCTGCATATGGCATTGTTCCGTATCAAGTGTCCAAGAGGATAGGAAAAGGTTGGGCTGCAAAAGAAATCCAAGGCCAGTAAGACGTCGCTGGACCCCATCACCCTAATAGAGGGAGATTTGAACGAAATTGGAGATACAGTGCGAGATATCATTGCGGAGATACTACAGAAGTTAAAGCAGCAATAGTAGCAAGTATTGGGGGCCATCCAGATGAGCCTACATGAGTTGTAGATCCATGCATCACAAACTGACCTGGCATCCACCAAACTCACCATCGATACTTTAGAAACCATCAGGATGCTGCACACGAAGAACTCCTGAGCGATAGTGTTATCGGAGGGAGCACTAACCATAGAAATCGAAGCTGTCAGGCCCAGTGTCAACGCCCTAAAGGGAGTAGGGATGAACTTCGCAGTGCTTCCTGAAGAGGTGCTCCACCTACTGTAGGATGGGGTGATCGACGAGCTGAGTGCCCACGAACAGTGCACTTTGTAGGTGATCAGTGAGCAAAAGATCAATAATGTGTAGATGGCCCTATAGCGAGACACCGTCCTCACTTCCATGGTGGAACTTACTAACACAAATCAACTCATGATTAAGGCCGTGAAAGAAGCCTGTCAAATGGTCCCTGAGGTACCCAAGGGAATAATGTAATAATGGGATGGGCCATAGTTAATTGGTAAGCCCATTATTACATTATTCCCTTATCTACCTCCCTCTGTACCCCATACTATCCCCCCTAGGTATACTATAGCATTTTACATACTTCCCTAAGGTACAAACTTTGTAGACATTTTGTTTCTCAAGTGCTTCTTTAGGGAGGCTAGTGGTTATTTGTTGTATAATCAAGGCACCATGATTCAAATGGCCCAATTTCATGTGCCAAATTTCATCATCATGACTTTTCACTTTCTCCACCTTACTCCCTAATGTAGCACAATCTTCCACATTAAGTTTATACAGGTTCTTCATATGAACCCCAATCTACTTCACTTGTCTAGTGGTTATGTGTCTCGAGAATTATTTCCCTTTGTTGGAGATTACATCATAACCACGACATTCCAAAACTACTACAGAGATGAGATTCTTCTTTAGGCTTGGAAACAACATGACTTCTTTGAGGTGAAGAGGGGATTTTGACACCCTATGAAAGGTTATTGTACCAATCCTGATAGAATTGTACCTTCCATCATCCCCTAACTCAATATGAATCTGGATATCTTTCTCCTCCAAGTCACGGAACAACTCTCTACAACATGTCACGTGGAACAAGGTAATGAAGTCCAAGTGCCACACACTTCCCATCACCGTGCCAGCCATGCATGTGATAAGGGTGAAGTGAGGCTCGAAATTTGAAGCCAAAGATTCACCTGCTTCTCCTCTTGAGTTATTATTGCTCGACTTTTTGTGTGGACACTTCTTAGCATAGTGGATGTATTCATGACAATTGAAGCATTTTATTTTGGACAATTATTTATTCTTGCCCCCTTGGCTAGATTCTAGTTTGGTTTGATATTTATTCCATTTTCCCTTCTTTCCCTTTCTAACCAATGTAAATTTTTCTTCATCATCACCCTCAGATGAAGTTCCATCTCTGGTATTACACCTAATCTCTTATTATACCAAATCGGATCATAAGCATTTCCAATTCGGTAATTTATCCCTCCCGTTCACCGAGTCCTAGTAGTTATGCCAACTTTTGGGAAGGACTAGAAGAGCTAGGTTCACTAGGTTATCTTCTGTAACATTCACACCAAGCTCATCATGGAATTTTTTAAATTTGCTGAGATACTGCGTAATAGTGTCATTCTTTGCATCTTGATATTTCAAAGTTTTTCTTTGAGGGCCAGTTGTCTATGATCGCTATTATTTCGAACAGCTTTATCAGTGCCTTCGTCATTTCAAAATGAGTTTCCTTCCCATGAATATTTGAGACAATGCCATCTCGCACTCCCTCTAATATTATTCTCCTTGCCTTGGCTACATGTTTCTTCCATTGAGCTAGGTTCTGGTCATCATATGATCCTAGTTTTTCAATTTTTCTCTTGACATCTTCCTTCCAAGGCATACTCTAATTTAAGCCCATTGAAGGTCATCTTCCTTCCAAGGCATACTCTAATTTAAGCCCATTGAAGGTCATCTTCCCAACTTTGACGAGATCATGCTACACTAAAGCTGCAAATTCGAACCTCCTGAGAAACAACTTCAAAATTCTTGTTCTAATTGTAATTTTGTTATGATACCATGTAGAAAAATGGTGTAGAATTGCAACTACTCAAGAAATTTTAATCTAAATCAAGAGACATAATTCTACTCTACTACTTTGCGAAAATTAATTCACAATTTAGAACAATCTCAGACATGCAATGAGAAATAACACACATGCACAATATTTTTCTAGGGAAAAGAAACTGCTAAAAAAGCCTTAAGCCTACTTGCATTAGTCAGATGAATAGAGAATGTGTTTCAATTGCTAGCTTACTCTAAGCTCAATATGCAAGTGACTAACCTATCTCTCTTCTCAATGAGAATATCTGACCAAGACTTATTCAATTCTTGCCTCTTCTTTATCCCCTACTTGTATAATTTTGTAAAAACTAGACCCCTATTATTTAGGAATTTTCCTCCAATTGATTGCGCAATTCCCAAGGCTAATCATTTGACTACATGCAACATGTGTACACTCAATACTAGTCTACAACTGATGTTACACTACCTTGAAATCTCCACCACATCTAGGGAACTCAAATTCTCTACATGCACTAGCTATTTTTGGCTTATTGATCAATTAACTAGATGATCATTGAGTTAGACTATTGTCCTACTGCACAACTGACCTTCCACTAGTTCTATAAACAATCAGAACTAGTTTAACTAAAAACAACTTGAAATAGATGACCTTGATTACTACAAATTAGCAATCACACATGCTTAACTAAACTCCAATCCCTCTAACATGAATTTACTGAGCTAACCAAGTGGAAAGAGCCATGTCACCCTAGTTAAATACCTCCAAGTTGTTTGTTGCTGTGGAAATTTCAATTTTCTCAATTTGACCTAGGGAAAGTCAAATTGAGAATTTCTTGTTTCATTTTTCAAAATATGTATCAAGAGATATTGGACTATGTGGGGTTATCTTAATAGGTTATTTCCCTTTTATCACCTTCCCCCGATCAGAGGACTCTTATTTAGCCTTCGGAATAATTTTCTATATATAAGTTGTCCTTCCCAAATCTTCATTATTTCTATTCCTTCTACGTCCTCTTCCACTTGTATGGTTAGTCTACTTTGGGGCACCATGTTTTTCTTCTTCACTACTCATGCAATGTAATCCTATATTCCCTAATCCTTATGAGGCCGATATTGCTTCAGTATGCATAAGTGATGCACAAGTTCTTTCCTCTTGTATTATCGTCTGAATGCCTCAAAACCAAGAACAAATATACCACACTTCCAATAAATGCATGAAAATAAGTTAGTCACACATATGCACCTTAATATCCTCCCCAACAATGGCACCAGAAATGTCAGGAGAAACAATTGTTACTTTAATAGGAGTAAAAAATTCACTCTTACAATAATTATCAATTTGGATAGGCTTGAATAAGGCTATCACACAAAGTCTATCCAAGGTCAATGTTAACTAGCAAAATGAATCTCAAAACAAGGTCATTGCAAACTTACTCTCAATAAAATATTCAATTTGTTACACTCTTCAACAGAACCAGAAAAGAGTCACACAATTGCAAAACAAGCCACAATGTTACTCAACCACTGTCACTTAGAAACAACACTCATGCAACCCATCAATAACTTAATCAAATGTTGAATACACACAGTCAAAGAAAGTGCAATCCAATCTATAACTACAAGGTAAATAACTTGTTGCTACACTAATATGAGGGACTGGTCTAGGACTATCTTGTCACACCATTCAGAAGCTCTTTTCAATCAATAGCTCATAAATAAATATATAGTAACAACAATCACATAACTGAGAATAATTAATGCAAATAATTACTACACTCTAATTAACTAGTGATCACTACTAAGGAGGGTCCTTCCTCCTCAGCAAGGGTTGGCACACTAAATAACACACAAACCACTTAGAGAAAGATATAATGCAATAAGGTTGCTATTTGCATTAACAGAACATCAGGATTACATAACTTTAGTTATTTCCCCTTCTTTCCAATCCTATCTTTCTAAAATCTTCGCTTCCCCATGGGAAAACAATTCTCATCTTTATAATTTTCAAATACAATAAGAAGATTATCTAAGAATCTTTCAATTCTCATGTGATCTTAAAATAAAAATATATTTATACAACAATTTCCATGGTATGGGTGAAGTTGTAATAATTTTCCTTAATTATAATGAGTTTAAAAAGAATCTTAACTAACTGGTCTATATGCTCCATGAATATCTCCTGGTGGTTGAACTGACCTTGACTTGATGTGTTCCTAGATTTGGTCCACATGACTAATTAAAAAAGATAACATGTGTAAGGAAAATTGTTCCTGTATCAACAATAGCTCACAGAGCCTTTGATCCAAATTGGTAAAGGAAACTACAAGTGTAATCCTATAACAACAACTTCAACATACCACTTAAACCTGAAACAACCCATATATTAGTTCTATAACAAAAATTTCCCAATACAATAGTTCTTATGCCAAATTATAAGAAAAATTAGACTAAGAAAGTGACATATTAAAAAGTACATACTTAGGTGAATAAAGGTTGTTACACTAGTAAAATGTGGTCTTGTTGGTCAAAAAGGAGGAAAAAGAAATAGGAAAATAGATGCAAAAATATGACAATTCCGTGGCCTAACAAACTCCAATGAAATAATTTTCTATACTTTTCATTCACTCATCCCTAAACTCTTGAACCTCATTATGAAGATTTGAAGCTTTGCTTACTTAACTTTCTCATCTCCTTCATAACGCTTATTAAGTTTGTCCCATAATTATTTGGCTAACTTATAGTCCATTACCTTTACTAGTTCAGATTGACTAAGACCATAGAGAATGACAGTATGGCCTTTGGATTGTTCCCATAGATTTTTTTACCATCTACATTTGTATGAGGGGTTTTTGGAACTACATAATCAACTAATGCATAGCTCCAAACATCAAGACCTAAAGACATGAGATATGTTTCCATTCTAACCATCTAAGCGATGTAGTTTTTCCCATTAGAGAATTTTTTAGGTCTCAAATGGGCCTCCTAAGGAATATTATAAAATCGTAGTATAAATAATAAGTAATATTAGATTTCCCATGGGCCATAGAATAGAAGGTGATGGGGTTTATGGTTAAGTCATTTCATGATGTGAAGGTCTTAGGTTTGAAACTCGATGGGAAAAAATCCAGTCATGTTAAGGGCTAGTGTGACCTAGGCCAGGTGTGATCCCTGGGTGATTTTGACAACTTAGATGCCCCTAGGTCACGATTTCTCAAGCCATAGGTCAATCCAGATGTAATCTATGTTGAACTTAGACCACTTGACAAATAAAAAGAGATAAATAAGATTAGATTACCTCATCAAGCTTTGGAGGGAAAAAATGAAAAAACTATTTTTCCAACAAATATGTTTAACTTATTTCCCTATGATTTTACTCATATTTTGAGTAGGAGCACTCGTTGGATGTGGAATTTAATTTTGCATCCAAGGACTACCAATGTGTTATGAAACCAGCTCACAAAAAGATAGAAAATATATATGAACACCTTAGAAATAAGCCTCTTTGAGGGGGCAACCTCCTTTACATTACACAAATGAACAATTCTTAGATGATACAAATGGCAAGATCTCCTTTCTATATATATGAGTTTAAAGGGTCATAATATAATCAGAGCCGAAATAACAATAATAATGTAAGGGCACAATAATAACAATATGGGGACTACATGGGTACAACAATATAATAAGGGGGTTGTACTAATAACAATGAGGGGCTACACTAGTAGTATAGGGACCTAACATGCCCCTCTCCTTCAATAAGTGTTGTCCTCAATGCTTGAGTAGTTCTTGATGCTTCTGTATAAATTCTTATCCTCCCATGTGGAATCTTTAGCGGGTAAGTTCTTCCACTTAATGAGATACTTTGAAATTGATCTATTTCGTAGCTTTCGATTTCTCGATTCTGTGACTGCTTTAGTTGCTAATATGATTTTTCCTTCCTTGTCAAGTTCTCACAATACTGTTTGAATTGGGATCTTCTACAACTTTTGAATGAGTTCCCACTCCTTTGGGCATATGGATATATGTAAGGCCTAATGTTTGGAGGAACACTTAGTGGGATCAAATGAATAGCATGATCATGATCACGAATAGGTGGGAGGACTTTGGGAGTCTCAAATACCTTGGAATGATTGTCCAAAACATTTTGGAGATATGGAGAAATACATGATTTCGATGTGGGATCCTCTAGTGAATATAATTGTGCAATTACACCCCATTGTTCTTTATTTAGAATATTTGTCATGCTATTAGAGTTTATTATCTTTCCAGGTTTTCCTTCAATACCCCTCAATTCAACTTCCTTTCCTTCCCAAAAAAATTTCAAGAAAATTTCTTGAAAATTAAAAGTTATTGTACCCAAATATTGTAGCCATTGGACTCCTAGTAAAACATCAACACCACCCATTGGAATGGAAATCATTGGGCTTTTCAATACATATTCTCCCATGGATAGCTTGATATTATGGAACTTTCCAGAGCAATTTATTGTTCCTCCACTTGCAACCATCACTTGACACTCTAGTGTTGGATATAGGAAGCAATTCAATTCCTT
>APFE031576239.1:30474-65652 GCA_000404065.3 Pinus taeda
TCATAATGTGCTTTCATTTCCTCCGTGAAAATTGACCATGTAACAAGTTGTTTACGAGAACAAAGCCCTTTATACCATAAAAATTGATCTGGTTCTAAATGTGAAGATGCAATATGTACCTTTCATAATGGTGGTACACCATGTAGATCAAAAGATTGCTCCATCTGTAGTATCCAATTTACTAGATTCTTTCCATCAAACTTCCTCATGTTGCCTTTTCTTGATTTAAGGAGCTTGATCTTGAAATGACTGTCACTCTGTACTTTCAGATATCAAAGTTCTAAAATTGTCTCTTGCAGTAGCCCTCTGAGTCCTCTTTCTAACCCCACAAGTCTGATCAGAATTTGATTCTCTAAGAAAGAGATATGCCCAATATCCTAAGATTACCTGATTATATAATGTTTTAGTAGAGAGAACTTGTATGACGTGCCACGTGTCACTGTTTCGACCTTTGAATATGAAAAATATGCACAGGAAACTACAGTCCGTCCTCTTTCTGTAAGTTCTTATGAAATTTCAATTTGTTTCTCAGAGAGAAAGTTATGACGATTTTCCCAAGGTCACCTGTTTAGGATGTAATTTGGGAGTCTGCAAAAACCCTAACTTCCTCAGATCATATATCTGAAAATATAGCGAGATAAGAACTGAAATTCAGACCCAAGATTCAAAACAATTTCTTCTCAAATTTGTTTTTGCTTTAGCTTCTGAAACTTCGTAGCGAAAAGGTTATAGCGAAAATACCATGATGACCTATTTTAGATGAAATTTTGGAGCTTGAAAAAATCCTAACTTCCTCATATTATAACTTTGAAAATATAGCGAGCCAAGATCTAAAATTAGGATGCACGATCAACAAGATTTCTTGTCAAATGGGTTTTTTTTGTTAGCTTCTAAAACATCGCAGAAAAGAAGTTATAGTGAAAATACCATGATGACCTATTTGGAGCAACAAAACCCTAGAATCCAAAGCTCTGATACCAAATGTTATGAAACCAGTGCACAAAAAGATAGAAAATATAGATGAACGCCTTAGAAATAAGCCTCTTTGAGGGGGCAACCTCCTTTACATTACACAAATGAACAATCATTAGATGATACAAATGACAAGGACTCCTTTCTATATATATGAGTCTAAGGAGTCATAATATAATTAGAGCCGACATAACAATAATAATGTAAGGGCACAATAATAACAATATGGGGACTACATGGGCACAACAATATAATAGGGGGGTTGTAATGATAACAATAAGGGGTTACACTAGTAGTATAGGGACCTAACACAATGTTTCATATTTTTTATAGGCCCTACTACAAAAATTGTGAAATACATGAAAAAACATTATTGCAATCATATTTTTCATGTATTTCAAATTTTTCATGTAGTATCTTCCATTGAAAGTATGCAATATGGGTACTCCTTGGATGAAAAATTAAACTTTTCATCCAACGAGTGCTCCTACTCAAAATTTGAGTAAACTCGTAATGAGATAAGTTAAAAATATGAGTTGAAAAAGTAGTTGTCTTATCTTTTTTAATTTTTTTTGTCATTTTACCTTTTTAAAAATGGTGAAGCATCCTCCATGGTTGAAATCATCATATTGAATCCTATTGATTCTTATAAATTTTATTTTTGTTGTACATTCTTATTTTGAGACCCATTTTTCACCTCTAAATCTATCTAATGCATCAAAGACTTATATCTTACTTGAACATGCATCATGATTATGTTGTCTAGATATTATTCCTTATAGATCTACATTCCAAAGGTTAAACTATTCTTGACAGAACTTGTATCTAATACCAATTATTGAACTAAGGAATTACTGAGATGTAGGGGGTGAATCAATAGTTAGTGGTAATTTCAAAATTTAAACCCATTTTTTTCTCTTTTTATTTAGTAATCACCCAGGTGATATTTCACAACTAAATAATCAACAGTAGAGTAAATCATTCAGATACACACACACCATCAATATGAGCATCATACAAACATGGACACAATGATTTAACCTAGAAACCCAAAAGGGAAAAGCCACCAATATGTTCATTTATATGATATAATCTAAGATCCTACTGAGTTACTTCAATTTGTTTGTGAATACGCACTCATAGGAAGCTTGAACCCCCTTCAAATTAGCAATCCAAAATTTTCCAAGAGGCTCCAACCTCTTATAAATGAAGGCCACAACCCAATTGTTGTACTTTTCATACAACTACTATTCCATAAAACATAAATAATGTGCTCATATTTCTCTTACAACTCCTTTCTCTCCATGCTACATCCATGCTCTTGGTTGTGTTATTTTCTAAAAATTCATCTCTTTTTCACCCTCAGACTTCACACCAAGCTCACCTATGAACCCCGCAACACATACAATTATTCAAACTCACACACCGAATCAATGTTTCTTGAGTTTTTTTTATTGTTTTGTAGCAATACACAAAATGATGTGATCTATTAGCTCATTAATTAACTCATTATTTCCTACAATGTGGCACATCAATCTTCAATTAAGAACAAGATAATGGGCTCAATTTATTGAACGAACTAGCATTGGTATGATCTCCATTGATTCTTGGTAATTATTCTCACTTTCTATTAGCATGTTTTCAACGATTTTTAATATTCAACATTTCTCTCCTTGCTCATTTAATGAATTGATGCATTAATGTTATGATTGAGGATGGATTTGTTTAATATATATGGTTCACCATTAATTCTCCATTTTTTTTGTGGTCCTTGTTTCCTTACAACTTAATTTTCTACACTTGCCATTAATTCCAACAACATGTTTTGGTAGAGCTCTTCCAACTCTAGCAACCTTTCAAATATGGCATAACTACCAAAATTAGTGCACATTCCAAAATAGTTGCCAACCCATTTACTGCCTTTCTCTCCACACCAAGTACCACTACTTCATCACCTTGCTAACTTCTGGGCATGCCTCTTAATGCAATTCAAGATTTAGAGGTCGAGGGTCAATCCACTCTAGCTACTATTTTCTGGAATTTGCCTCAAAATTCTAACTAGTCCTGGATGCTCAACATTCATGTATTCCCGACTTTAGTTGTTTACTCTTAATTTTCCTGAAGACTAAATACATGGGAAAACTTCACCAAACTGAGCCCATGGCATGAAATTCGAGGTCCTACCACATCATCAGCTTATGTCATGCTTACATCATACTGACATCATCAACACTTATGTGGTGCGATGTGTCAATTAAATTTGGCTAACTTGGACACCTGAAAATGTCGAAATACATGCCATGTGTCCACTTCTTGTGTTGCCACATCACCCTAGGTTGACATCATCCTGTCATCCTGGCTACCACAGGTTGTGAGTTATAGCTTTTTTTTCCTATCAAAGTTGCCTGAATGACCAACCTCCTGACTTGACTAAAGCACCTAGGTCCTACAAGTTTAGGGGTCAAATCCTGACTATCCACAAATATTTTTCACAAAACAACTTGAGCTCCAACTAGCCAAATACACCTAAGTCTGAAATTCCTTAACAAAGAAATTTCACCCAAAGCATAAGTTATATGAAAACCCTTGAGCCATGGAACCTTGATGATTGACCCTCTCTATCGTGAAAATTTTCTAACTATAAATTTTTATGTTGGAGTTCTTTTTTAGGATGCCATATATTGTTGGAAAACTATTTTAGAGCACTATCCAACTTCACCAATTCTAGGAACATTTGAGCTAGTCTTCTAAAGAATAAATTCCTTTGAATCCTGGGCTACCCAACCATCATAGTTATCATACTTTATGGCTTCTTTACATATCCTTCTACTATGATGGTTCTCTACCAAATATTGCAACAACCGTAGGACTCTTGATGAGCTTGATACACCATGCCCATGCCATCCTTACCAATTTGACATCAATGCCAACATCATTCTCAATAGAAAATGTGTGTCGGAGCAAGAGGACGAGGAAGTAATGAAATCATTGATCTCTTTGTCCTTGGTATTTTATGCAAGATATTAATCAATAGAGGAATCATGGCAGACTATTTCCTCATCACTTCCTTCTCCATCAACCAAAAAAGTTGTTTCACAGTATATATTAGGCTTGGCATGAATAGTATAGAGTTATTTTTTTGGTAAAGGTTCCATGGGAGATGGTGTTGGAATATCGGTGTTTCCATTGATGTCACATGATGTATGTTTTTCATTCATGAGTCCTATGTCACATATTGAGTCATAAGTATGATTTCAAAAGGTTTTCATGGTGTTGCAAAGGGTTTTCATAATGTCAAATGGTTTGTAGGAAGTTCTCATTGTGTATCAATCTCACTCCTAAAGTTAAGCTATAAGATTGATGTCACTTTGTATATGCCCTATAATTATGAGGTTTATTCCTTGTATTGAGTCATATACATGTTATCATGATGTCAAACTATGTGTGGAAGGTTGTCATAATATTCCAAAAATCCTCTTGAATTTGAGCTTCCAAAATCCTTGAGAAAGGAGGCCTTAAGAGTAACACATGATATATGTTGAATACAAAGTATTACTAATGTTATTTTTGGCCTGAGAAGTTCAATTGTAGCACAAGAGGTTAGAGAAAAGTGTGTGTTACTCTGTCTAGGTGTTTTACTCTAGATTATGTGTGCACTTCAGATGCTTTTATTTATTTTTTCTGATGGTTTTCTTTGGAAATTTTGATCAAAAGGGTCAATATATTTTGTTTTACTTATAGAAGGTGGTTAAAGTAAAGAATATTTCTCATTAATTAAATTAATGGCAAATCAATTGAAGGAGAATGATCTAAACCAATTCCATGGTATGAAAAGAGTTGTTGAGTTCCCTATCATCTTATGTATTTATTGATTTAACTATCTCAAAAAATTACAAATAGAAGATGGATATGAGAATGTTTGTTTGTTTATTTTGGTGTATGAGAGAGAGTGTGAGCATAGTGTTCTAAGGAGAGAAAGTTGTATTCTACTGGTTGTAGTAGACTATGGTGATCTTCAAAGTTCTTTAGATATCAACTATCAAATTTATGTGTAGGGATTGACAACTTATTTTGAAGGGAGTGTGTGGAGATTTTTTCTATCATTAGGAAGTTGCCTTAGTAGAAAATAAACAATGTTTCATTGACTCTATTGTTTGTATTAATTTTTTTTAGTCTAAAATATCTTTTTAATCTTCAAAATTGTTTGTATATTGAGCTTGCGGCCTCAAAATAGTGTATGCAAATGACTCTATTATAGGAGTGGTGGTTCCAAGTTGGTGTTGGCCAACTAGTATCATTTATAAGGAGTAGAGGTTCATTGTTAGTGAAGGCTATATGATGAATGTATATCATAACATTTTTAACAATAGAGTAGAAGAAGTATTAACAAATTTAGTGGTGTTTTAACCTAGGGGTTTTCAATCTAAAAATATTTGTGTCTTCATGTGATGTTACTTATGCTTGATGTGTGCATGTCTCTCTATGTGTTATGTTGAAGTTTATTTCTAAAACATTGTTTACTTGTAGAAAATAAATTGTAATATTTGTGTAATACTCATTCACCCCCCACCCAAGTATTGATAGTTTCTAGTAAATGGTATCAAAGTTGGCTCCTTTGTTTGCAGCTTAACCGATGAAAGAATAAATCGAGAGGGGATCATGGTTGGACAAGAGGGTAAACTTACAATTTTTCATGGAGAGAAATACAATGTGTGGAAGTTGATGATGCAAGTGAAATATATGAATCGAGGTGTTGATGATTTTTCCACTGTGATGTCCATATACATAGTCTCTAATACTCTACCTACAAATGTTGATAGGAAGAGAGTTTATCAAAACAATGCCAAGGAAAAAAATGTTATTTTGGAAACACTTGGAAAGAGTGAACTTAACAAGGTCATGCATTGTAAATCAATGAAGGATGTATGGGACAAGATTCAAAATAACTATGAAGGAAATGAGGAGGTAAAGAAGGTGAAGCTATAAAATTATGGAATGAGGTTTGAGAGCCTAACAATGAAGGAAGAAGAAAGCATTGGTGAATATTTTTTTAAGGTTGTGGAGGTAACCAATTTGATCAAGAGTATAGATGAGAAGTTTGAAGATGAGGTCCTAATTCCAAAAATTGAGGTATTTTCCATTAATATTCCATCCAGATGTCTCTGAATTTGGGGAAATGGTTGACATGAGTACTCTCACCATGGAGAAATTACTTGGGACCCTTACACCATATGAGATGCACATTGGAGCGGAGGATAAAATTCTAGTGAAGTAGTATTCAAAGGCTTTAATAAGGTTAAATAACATTCCATGAAGATAAATAAATCATCCAATAAGGTCAAGCAAGAGTAATATTACTCTAGCAATGAATTAGATCAACGCTTTTCTTAGTTTGCAAGGAAGCTAGAATTGGGTTCCATAAAATACAAAGGAAAAATTCCCTTCAAGATTTTTGATTTTCTATGGCTTATATTTTTTGTTGCAAAGTGTCCATTAACAAGAGGAGGAAAAGAAGAGAAGCAAAAGAATAAAAAGAGTAAGAATAAAATTCAAAAATATCAGAAAGGTAAAGCTCAAAAGAAATAGAAATTTCACTCCAAAGAAGAAAGTGGCTCTTCAGAAGATAGTAGTCAACCAACATCATCAGAAGAAGAGCATAATGATTTTTTTCTTATGGCTTTGAATCAAAATATGGATATGATCTTGAATATGCAAAGATAGATTATGAAGGAGAGCTTATTAGTGAACTAAATGAGTTAAGAAAGGAAGGAAATAAGCACAAGTTATTGAAGGAGGAAGAGCATAGAAAGAAGGAGAGGAAGACTCATGTTGTTGATGAGTCCTTGAAGAAACATGTAGAGGAGCTCGAAAAGTTCAAGGGTTCCTTGCTTCAATATATTATGGTTCAGAAAACCAAATTTCCTAAGTTGGAGCGAGAGAATGAGTCACTCAAGCGAAAGATTTGTGGCATTAAAAATGCATGTTCTCATGAAGAAAACACAATTTGTCGAAAAAAACTATTGGAGTAGGTGAAAATAAAGGAAGAATGCTCACCAATTAGCTAGGAGTTTGGGAGGAAAATTTCCACAAGCTTAAAGAAGAAATTGTTGTCTTAAGATCTGATCTATCAAAGGAGAAATCTCAAGCATGTCTAAATTAAAAGTTCATGGAGAAGTTTGAAACCTTAAAGGACATTCTCAATGTGAAAAGGTCACCAAAAGACAAAATTGGCTTAGGGTTCAAATCTCCTCAACAAGATGCCAAAGATCAATCAAGATTTAGTTATGAAATTTTTGTACAAGGAAAATATGGTCAAGAAAATACTTTAGCTAACAACAAGGGAAAACAAGACAATGGTACTCCAATCAAATCAACAGGAAATTGTCACGGAGACTTCCAAAATTAGCAAGTGAAGAAACCAAAATCCTCCAAATAAACTCCCTCTCCATGGAAATACAATTTCATGTATGCCACTTCATTTGATGGTTATTTATTTGCATGTCACAATTTTAGACACAAGGACATTAATTGTAGAATGAAGTTGTTTTCCAAAAGAGATGTTGATATATCAAGAGCTATTCAAGGATCTAATATCTTGCATGCTAATGGTATAAATCCTTTTAATACATTAATGGATGAGATCGAGTGTTTTATATGCAATAATTGTGGTCATAAAGAAAGTGAATGTAGGTCTTAGTAGTTTTCCAAGTTCCTCCATGCAACATACTAAAGAGCGGCCTAGTTAGCATAAAGTGGTGAGAAGATTGTTGGCTACTATGGGCCTGACCTAGGTTTAGAGATGATTTAGCCAAACAAATATTGGTACTACTGGCCCTTTCGGCAATAGTATGCAAAGCGCGAACTGAGGTCTCACTCGAACTAGTATGGGAGGGTGCTAGAACTAGGTTTCTACACCCTAGAGATGTCTAATGATTTTTGGTGGTCCGTGGTTTAACCCTATGTGCACATTGCTATGTGCAGCTATCAGCTCTTGCAGCTTGTGATGTTGCCTTCGTGCAGCCCTACTCAAGGTGCGATCTGTGCTATTACCCAAATTCCTTATCATTAATCCAATATTAATCAATTATTTAACTTATATGTATGAGCCCAATTATACTTAACAATGTTCAACATTCATATAAGTGTGCGTGATAAACAAAATATTATAAAGGCATAGAAAGTAAGATAAAAACAGATACACAATAATTGGAATCAAATGTCTTTTTATTATTCTTCTTGCTTGGTTACATACCTAACTTCGCCCTGCGCACTCAACTAGGGGTCCGTGCACTCAGCTGCGAACTCTACTAGGCCTCTGTGCACTCAGCTGCAAAGCCTCTTCTTATTACTACGACCCAAGACTTTACAGATTCGACATAATTCCTCATCCTTCGCTCTCCATTTCTTCTTATCTTTCACTAAATTTTATTACAACTCAAAGCCTTGCTCTTATTTATACAATCCCATGGTTTGCAGACCATGGGTAGGTTGACATTACATTACAAAACTTAGGGTGGACAACCCTATGACTCAACGTACACTTCGCGCTTTGTGCCCACAATTTGCAGAGTCTTATAACAACATTTGACCAAAACTTAGGCTTTGAGCACCAAAACATGCTGTTGGGGTCGATTTGATGCTCAACAGGCCGCCAACACAAACATCGTGACTCACCCTTGAGTCACTTTGTTGGCGCGGAGTCCCTCTAGTTGGTCCCACACTGCTCAAACATCCGTAGTGCACTACTCTGCAGTTTGTTGGACCTATTGTATTCTCTCTTCTGAATCCTCTATGTGCGAGCTGTTCCATACATTTGCACCGACATACATTTATAGTCCCATGCACTGCCCAACTCCTTGGAGCGCAAAGACTGTGCTGCTACCGATGAGTTAGGTAGTCGGCCTACCCATGTAGAGCTTCAAGCGGCTACAATTTACTTTACCAAGGAAATGTTCGCCATTCTACTTAACTAGCTGGACCATGCCTCCATCTGTGATTTCCTTAACCACATATGGTCCCAACCAATGCATTTTGAATTTTCTCGGAAATTTTTCAAACTTATTGTCATAGAGCAGCACTAAGTCATTTACTTTGAAAGTGGGCAACTTGATATGGTGATCGTGTCAGGCTTTTTCACGCTGCTTTTCTACATGTTGATGAAACCTAGTCAGAAACCATTCTTCCTCATGTTCTTCCAATTGCGCTAGTCTTTCTTCTAGGGCTTTGCGGTCCACCATTCCTGTGAGCACTGCAATTCACAAACTAGGTACAATATATTCCATTAGCATGACAACTTCTACACCATAAACTAATCGGAATGGTGTTTGTCTTATTAGTCTCTTACATGTTGCCTTGTAAGCCCATAACACGGCAGGCACACATAGGTCCCAATTGTTGTAATGTGTGTTTAACACTTTGGTTAGTGTGGTCTCAAGTATCTTGTTGAAAGCTTCTACAGTCCCATTAGCTTGCGGGTGGTATGGTGTACAATTCTGATGATAAACCTGGAACTCTTCTGTGAGTGCGTTGATGGTTTCATTCAAAAAATGTGTTCTGTGATCACTCATTAAGATTTTCAGACAGCCAAAGTGGGTCAACATGTTTTTGAACAAAAACATTGTAGCTATAGCAGTCGTGCAGTCTTTGACTGGCTGTGCTTACACCCATTGTGTCAGATACTCCATCACGGTGATAATGTAGCGCGCACCCATCTTTCCCTGAGGGTTGATCAGTCCCACAAAGTCGATTGCCCGTTTTTCGAATGGATGTAGTGTCATTTGTGGATTCAGTGACATCTCGTCCCTTCGTGATGGTTTTCCAGTCCTTTGGCATATATCGTAGGCCTTACAATACGCTTTGGAATCCTAGTGCAAGGTTGGCCACCATAATCCTATGCGAAGGATTTTGTGTGTGGTCATGTGTCCTACATGGTGTCCTCCTACAGCACCACCATGTGCTTCCGCGAGGATCTGACTTCATTCAAATTCAGATTCATATGGTCGCAATATTTCATCATTTCCCATTTTGTATGGGTGCCCTGTGATGACAAAAAAATTCATCTCGTGCACCACCAATTCCTTCTTTTGTTGGAAGGAGTATTCCTTCGGCGTGGTCCTTGTTGTTATAAAATGGAATATATCATCGAAGTGTCTATCTGTAACATGCACCACAAAAAGTTGGGCGTCAGGTAGTCCATCCTGCAGATTAGTGGGTTCCTCGCTCGTCTCAATGCATGATAACTGATCCAGTCTTGCATTCAAGTGTCCCGGTTTTACTACAACCTCAAAATCATATTCCTGGAATAATAAGAGCCACCTTATGCGTCCCCCTAACATAGGATTGTTGACCAGATATTTCAATGCAGAATGATTAGCATACATCTTGAAATGTCTTCTGAGAAAATAGTGTCGGTACTTCTGGAGCACATACACCATTGCTAAACCCTCACGCTCGATTGTGGAATAGTTCTTCTCAGATTTTGATAATCTATGACTTGAAAATGCAATAGGGTGGTCCAAGCCCTCATTGCCTTCTTGGGTAAGCACTGCTCCCAATGCGATACACGAAACATCAACATGGACATGAAACTCCACATCCCATTTTGGAAAAACCAGGATTGGAGCAGACACCAATTTCCCTTGTAGAACATCCAGTCTCTTCATACAATCATCATTCCAACAGAATGTGACATCTTTCTTCAATAGTTTCTCCATCAGTGCAGTAATTTGGGCATAGCTTTTGATAAACTTCCTGTATTATCCTGTGTGTCCCAAGGTAGCGTGAAACTGTTTAGCACTTCGTGGTGCTTCCAAATTTAGAATTACTGCAATATTTGCAAGATCCACCATTAGCCCCTGTTTGCAGAAAACATGTCCTAATAGATTTCCGAAGGGAATGAGGAAGGTGCACTTCTTAAGTTTCAGCGCAATTTGGTGATCTGAAAATGGGGCTCTTAGGCTTCTTGCCTAACTTACAAGAACCTCTCCCACTTCGAAAGCTTTAAATTTTCCCAAATATTAATGATTAACCAATGCGGAATTAAGAAATTCTTGAAAATATAAGTGTATGCTTGTATTTGTTTTTGACTATTGAGTGCTTATGTTCATTTGCTTATGCTGATGTGAAACAAAATAATAGTAAATAAAGCAACAATTCAACAAACCCATAAGACAACAATATAATATGGATTTCACCCTGATATCTTGGACTACGTCTCCTTTAGATCTAATCAACTTGATTAGGCTCTCTGGGATTATAGCTTCAATTCTTTTACAAGTGCTACACTTAACTCCATTGGTTTACAGCTGAACCAATGGGCTTAGAATGCAATCTTACCCCTGGTTGTCCTTGTTTTGCAGACACATCTAGGCTTCTCTAGACTTGACTCCTTCAGTTAGTGCTCTAAGATTCTCAAGCTTCTAGCTTCTCTGACTCCCTCAGAATTCTGCATTTATCTCTGGAACTCCTTCTCCTATCTTCGACACACCTCAGACAACTAGCCACAACTCGATCATTCGATCTCCTGCTATGCTGCAACTTCACTGTAGCCTAGTGGCTCTTTAGAAGTATATTAGAGCTCTCTAGCTCTGCAACTCTACCTCCAACCTTTGGAGGCTCTACCTATTATAGTGAGCTCAATTTGAGTCTCACACAATAGATACAATCAATAGGACTGTACTTGGATCCCCCAAGTCTCTCTAGAGTACACAGACTCTCTGGAGTACTCTCTCTATCTTTGTCTTAACCCTGGCTCACTTGCTGCCTTTACTTCTTCAGGTTAGCTCAGCTCTGTTTTCTCTGCTTCCAAGTCTCCCTACTACTTCCTTGGCTTCCCCCTCTCCTCTTTGTCAGTCTGTGGCTTTTAAGCCAATCTTCTTTCTCACTATTCATTTTTGCTTCTTAGCTTTCTGGTTCCTTGCCTCCATTTGTTCGAAGCCCTTCTTATAGTAACTGCATAACGCCTTATAGGGAGGTGGCCACCTATTCCTTTAACAGATGAGTGTGTCAGGTTCACCGGAAATGCTCGATCGTTTGAAATGGATGTTATTTCATTTACTTCAAGAATGCTTGTGAAACACAAACCTTTGCCAACTCATCATCCATGTCGGACTTCAGAATCCTGCACAATCTGCTTTATAACTTTGTCAAATCCAGTCATCCATCGGGTCGCATTCCCATTGTTGATCTGGACCTTCCAGATCCTATGATCATTGCACATATAGAGTGGATAACTAGCTCGACATTTACCCATCTAATGTGAGTGGTTTTATCACTCTTCTGCCAGAGGCGTGTCACTCGCTATGTGGCATCGGGCAGGACTCAGTCTAAACTGCTTACCGCTCGAAGCCCTTCTGATATCCTGCTAGTTTCTGTGGAATCCCACCTCGGATAGAACCAAAACACTTTTCGCTGCATTTCATGATTTTTCGGGTCCGAGCAAATGTGGCTCTCCTTCTCTGACGGGTTTGCCCTGCAATATGCGATTAGCGACTTGTCGTTAATTGTCACTAATCAGATATCAAATTCCTCCCTTATTGACTCAAACCATCACTGACTTTGCTAATTCATGACAGCATGTGTTACCATGGTTCGTGCTTGATCGATGGCCCTCGTTGATCCGCGTTGATCACAGTTAGC
Organism: Pinus taeda; assembly: GCA_000404065.3. Classification (NCBI taxonomy): domain Eukaryota; kingdom Viridiplantae; phylum Streptophyta; class Pinopsida; order Pinales; family Pinaceae; genus Pinus; species Pinus taeda. Next base: position 43,084 of record APFE031576239.1, read on the forward strand.
AATTGTCATGAGGATTCCTCTGATAGGCTTGATCTTCACAAGATTTTTAATCTTTGGCATAAATTATAGAGAGTTCATGAAGACTTAGAGAGTTTTAGGATCCATTTTGGATCACACCTTTCCACTAAAAGAACTTTTGGTCCACCAAAAGATTAATATACTGATCTGCGCAGTATATGAGAGTAACAACACCCTCTTCTTTTAGCCTCCCTACACTTACCTTTGCGTAGTGCCTCTGAACCAAAATCTCTAACCACTTCTCTTCTTGGATGGGTTGGTCATCTCGGGAAGGACTATTTTCCTCCTTGAATTCATGCAGAACTTCTACTGTGAAGTTTATAGAAGGTAGTTTAAACTTCTTTGCTTTGATCCTTGATCCAAGGTGGCTCAAATGAATGTGAAGTACATCGACTCCACAAGACTTTCATCTGTACCTGTTTGAAAAGCTGCCAACAACAACTGTTAACAATAGTAGGCATATAGACAACAACTGGATGGATTAACTCCTGCTTCAACAAATAAATAGATTCCACATCTTGTGAGCCCTTCCATGTCTTATATTTGCATACAAATGATTGACTAGATAACAAACCAATAAAACATGCCTTTACAACAAATGACTCTTCAAGTCAAGCATGTAGGAAAAAGACCTTTAGGACTCTTTTCCAAAAGATGAAACACTTCATCATTATCTCCATTTTGGAGACCAAGTAACTTCTCCCAATCCAACATCACATGCATCTCATGCTCATGCATGCATTCCATCTTTCAACTTTCGCTTAAGTACACTGTACTTTCGAATCTGAAATAAACATACTGTTGCAGTAATAAAGTGAGTTTCCTACTCCACTTCTTTCCATTTACCATTTTGGTAAGATCCCGCAACTTACATTTATTCCTCAAATAAATGCAAACAAATGCATCAATAGACATGCAAACATTAATTGGATAAGAATTCTAACCATTTCTTACCAATCCATTTCAAAGGTCCCTCCTTTGTTTGCACATCAGCATCAATATGTGAATCATCCTGAAACACATCAATCATGGAATCTTTATTTCCATTCCTGCCATTTTCTTTTTCCACCACCTCCTTCAACTTTGGTGGAAGCAGTGCTGGATTGAAATTCCAACACCTTTCAGCAAGATGCCCTTGCTTATGGCAGTAAGTGCAACACATATGAATCCTTTTGATAACATGTTTTGCCTTGTCCTGCGGACCTTTGGCTGCTTGCTTCTTTTCCTTCAAAGTTTCCTGTATGTGGCCATCCTCTTTGAACATCTAGAAACATAATGGTTATCCAAACCACAAAAGGAACATGCAATTCTTTTTCCATGCTTTACAAAATCAAAAGGAATGTGTTTAGAACTAGATTTATACCTACCTCTTTCACCTTTATTGCCTTCATGAGGAGGTGAAGCAAATGAAGAAGTGCCTCCCTTTGGAACACCATCACTTTCTTCAAGGCTGTTGAAGTTTCCACAACTCTTTGGTTCACATGTGTGCTTTTGAACACCTGCATCCTGCGAATGATGTTTCGAGCTATTGCATTCCTCCTGAATACAATCCTCACACTTCTATGGTAGAGGACTTGCAATGAAACTCCTTTTTGGAACTGTTTCAATGGCCTTCATTGCAGCTTTGGAACTCTCTCCATAAGACTGTCCATAGCCAAGACCCAAATACTTGGGCCTTTCCTCAACCATTATTGGCTCAACATTACCTTGTGCATGTTTTCCCAATCCTTTTCCTTCATATTCCATCTTGGACATTAGCTTGGAACCTATGCCTCTAGTATGTTTTTCAAAAGAACCAATATAAGCATTCTTAGAAGAATTTGAAGATAGACAGGAATGGTTTACCTCTTCTTCAAGTTGATACTTGGCCAAGGCTTCTTTGGCAACAAAGAGTTGTGACTCCAACTCATGCATCCTTTTCAGGTTCATATTTGCAATATGAAGTTGACTCTCCATTTCCTGCAATTTTCCAGAAAGCATATGCTTCTCTTCCTCCAACGAATTCAACTTCTCTCTAAGTATGTTTCTCTTCCTTCCATCCTCATAAATTTCTCTCACCATATCAATCATGGTGGACAAGTCTTGCTTCATGTCTCCATTAAAGGAACTTGGGGAGCAAGAAGAGTTTGAGAACTCACTTGTAGAAGTTGTCATTTTCAAAGTGCACAAAAGAACTTCAAACAAGATTATTAAAGAGCTTATTCAATAACCTCTTGCAACAACCTTTTGTGCTTCAAGGATTGCGCTAAGGTATTTTGGGATAGAAGAATGCCTTCAACCCTTCTTCCTCCTTGTCCTTCCAGGACTGAGCTATCAATCGATTTCCCTTCACCTTCGCAAACTCAAACAATAGTTAGTCTGCAACCACGCATACAATCAATGAGGCAATCAATCCTTGACTGTGCAAACACCTTTTAGACAAGCAATCTTTGCCCTGTCAATAACATTCTGATACAACCTTCTTTGAAGGTGGGGTTAATCAATCTTAAGCTCTGATACCACCTAATCTGAAAATGGAGTTCTTAGGCTTCTTGTCTAACTTACAAGAACCTCTCCCACTTCCAAAGCTTTAAATTTTTCCAAATCTTAATGATTAACCAATGCAGAATTAAGAAATGCTTGAAAATATAGGTGTGTGCCTGTATTTGTTTTTGACTTTTGAGTGCTTATGTTCATTTTCTTATGCTAATGTGAAACACAAATAACAGTAAATAAAGCAGCAATTCATAAAACCATAAGACAACAATATAATATGGAGTTCACCCTGATATCTTGGGCTACATCTCCTTGAGCTCTAATCAACTTGATTAGGCTCTCTGGGATTATGGCTTCAATTCTTTTACAAGTGCTACACTTAACTTCATTGGTTTACAACTGAACCAATGGGCTTAGAATGCGATCTTACCCCTAGCTGTCCTTGTTCTGCAGATGAGTCTAGGCTTCTCTGAACTTGACTCCTTCAGTTAGTGCAGAGCTTCTCGAGCTTCTGGCTTCTCTGACTCCCTCAGAATTCTGTATTTGTCTCTGGAACTCCTTCTCCTATCTTCGACACACCTCAGACAACCAACCATAGCTCGATCATTCGATCTCCTGCTGTGCTGAACTTCACTGTAGCCTCGTGGATCTTTAGAAGTCTATTAGAGCTCTCTGGCTCTGCCTATTATAGTGAGCTCAATTTGAGTCTCACACAACAAATACAATCAGTAGGACTAAACTTGCATCCCCCAAGTCTCTCTGAAGTACATAGACTCTCTGGAGTACTCTCTTTGTCTTTGTCTTAACCCTGGCTCACTTGCTGCCTTTGCTTCTTCAGGTCAGCTCAGCTCTGGTTTCTCTACTTCCAAGTCTCCTTACTGCTTCTTAGGCTTCCCCATCTCCTCTCTGTTAGTCTATGGCTTTTAAGACAATATGATTTCTCAGTTTTCATTTCTACTTCTCGGCTTTCTAGTTCCCTATCTTCGTCCATTTGAATCCCTTCTTTCGGTGGTTACAGTGACTGCATAACACCTTATAGGGAGGTGGCCACCTATCCCTTCAATGGATGAGCGTGTCAGGTTCACCAAAAGCACTCGATCATTTGAAATGGTCGTTATTTCCATTTACTTCAAGAATGCTCACGAAACATGAATCTCTACCAACTCATCGTCCATGTCGGACTTTAGAATCCCACACAATCTGCTTTATAACTTCGTCAAATCCAGTCATCCATCAGGTCACATCTCCATCATTTATCTGGACCCTCTAGATCCTATGGTCATCACACATATCGGGCAGATAACTTGCTTGACGTTTACCCATCTGATGTGAGCAGTTTTCTCTCTCTTCTGCTGGATGCGTGTCACTCGCTGTATGGCATCGGATGGGACTCAGTCTAAACCTCTTACCACTAGAAGACCTTCCAAAATCCTGCTAGTTTCTATGGAATCCCACCTCAGATATAATCGAAACACTTTTCGATGCATTTCATGATTTTTCGAGTTCAGGCACATGTGGCTCTCCTTCTTCGAGGGGTTTGCCCTGTGATATCTGATTAGCGACTTGTCGCTAATCATCTCTAATCACATATCAGATTCCTCCCCTGTTGACTCAAACCATCGCTAACTTTGCTAATTTGTGACAGCGCATGTTACCATGGTTCATGCTTGATTGACGACCCTTGTTGATCTGCGCTGATTGTAGTTAGCAACTATCATGAGGATTCCTCTGATAAGCTTGATCTTCACAAGATTTTTAATCTTTGGCACAAATTATAGAGAGTTCATGAAGACTTAGAGAGTTTCAAGATCCATTTTGGATCATTGGAAAGTATCCAACATCAAGCGTAAGCTTGCTACATGGTGTTTCACTAACCCAAAAATAGTCCAATCATCCAGATAAACCTCCAAAAACTTGTGGATGTATTCTTTTAACACGGTGACGACAATGTGCGAAAACATGGCTGGTGTGTTTTTCAATCCAAACGACATAACCGTGTATTGAAAGCAGCCCCATTTTGTTGCGTAGGTCATTTTGATCCTATTTTTCATCGTGATCTTAATCTGGTGGTACCCCGAGAACCCATTCGTGAATGATTATGCTTCTTGTCCGCAAACATTTTCCAGTACTTCATCTGTGAATGGTGTCGGGAATGGATCGTGTACATAGGCATCATTAAGTTTCCTGAGGTCCACACATATTATTATTTCACCCTTCTGCTTTTTCTCCTATACTATCGTAGGGCTCACTAATCAGATTCTTCCACTGGCTCAATAATTCTGGCTGCGAGCATTTTTTCTAATTCTTCGCGAACCTTTTCTTTGTACTTTGGATTCAAATGGTAAGGCCTTTGCTTGACTAGCTTTGTGTCGGGCTTTAGGTTGATCTTCATCATTCCCAAGTCACCAATAATCCCTTTTAAATCTATAATTTTGGTCGGGAATAAGTCTTGGTATTTGCGGAGTAACTCCACGACCTTATCCACAGTGGCATCGTCCCAATAGTCTCCAAGTATTGCATACTTTGATTCTGCCTCCATTCCAATGTTTACTTGCTTTGTTTTAAGTGGCGCAGTGAAGTTGGGATCCTCAATTGAGGGTCCTTGAACATCATGATAGCCTTCTATTTCTGGAATGTTAATATTATGTGGGTCCTCGTCCTTGTCCTCAACATTTACATGATAACACTCCAATGCGTAGCTCAGTTGTGTCGCCCATTATGACTGAAGTGCTTCTATTGTCTCTTGGGGTATTTTAAAGATAGTTGTTTTACTGCTTGTAGCACATCATCAACAATATCCCACCATCGATCTTCAAATGTGAAAGTTAACAGAAATCCCTTCTATAAGATATCCCATTCACTCGTACCATGATGGAGCTCCATTTCAATATACCAATTCATGGGTATGACATCTAGAGTATGATAGAACAAATGCACCCATTCAAGTTGTGGCTCATGCCCATAGGCCTTGGTCCATTTCATGAGGTGTGTACGTGGATCATCTCGACCATCATATTTGTCTTTTAGTCACATCTGTGGTTTCCCAAATCGTAGGTGCATCATCCTTCAACATTCGCACCAGCTCTCAAAACTTCCTTGATGCATATCCCACCCTCTTGTGGGTGTAGCGCGTAGTGCCCATTTTAGTGCATCGAATCGCTAATGTTCTGGTACTGTACTTTCAAATTTGTTCATAAATTCCTCCACCACTGTCAACCCATCGTATATTGTTAGATCCCTTACCTCTGTTGTCACGCAGTGTAGTTATCTCATCATTGTATTGCAGTTGAGTGTTGTTACTTCATGCAGCTGATTTTGCCATCGTTCTATTCTTCATCTAAATCCGAAGTGCAGGAGCATTCACGCTCCACGAAATCCTATCATCTACAGTTGGATTCATCCAATCCTGTACTCATACAACTATCTTGTAGATGCAATCAAGATTGTCATCCCTATCATCGTCATGCACCGGTTCAGTGTATCATGCTCCTTTGATAGGGTCTAGCGGTACTATGACGCGTAGTGACATTTTCTCAAAAATCATTTTGTGCTTCTTCAAATTCATGACTACGTTCATATCAATGGCCCAGTCTATGCTCAGTAGTGTAGGATAGGGATTTCTATCATTGACAATCTCTATCACTTCAAAATCTGCCAGCGCACTCGCACCTTCAATATCCATTGTTATCCCTTGCAATCTTCCCATTGGTAGGATATTCTGTTGGTTAGCCATTCGTAATTGAATAGAATACCACTGCAACACGGGTCTGCCCATATATTCCCATGTCTGTTTGGGTAATACATTCACAATCGATCCTAAATCTAGAATCACCTGATCCATTTGATATTCTCTGATTTGCGTAGTCAATCTCGTTTCCCTTCCTATGCACAATGCATGCTTTCCAACTTTCCAGACCACGCGTGGTTCTCTTGACCCCACATAGCTAGCGATAAGCTCCTATAGTCTTTTTACCACCTTGCTATCATGCAACAATTTCATTAATGTCTCTAGAAAGGTAGTGAGCACTGAAGGATCCATCCCTGATTCTAGTTTATCCTTACTACCTAAAGTGGAGGCCTCCATGAAGCTCTTCTTAGCTTCCATGAATGTCTTCTTTGAGTGCTCTAAATGAAAGTCAGGTTCCTTTGTAGGAGCCTTGCGAACCGATGCGCTTTCTTCAGGCTGCTTACCCTTGTCATCTCCTATCGTGATACCACTTCTAAGCACCATGTTTGCATTTGGGTCGTCTTCACATAGTTCAAACCTCATCATTTGTAAATTTTGAGTTGGGGGAGGCTGGAGTACCCCTTTTTCACACAGCTTTGCTATCAATGTAGGATAGTCTTCTGCCTCATGATCAAATTGAGTACAGCACAAACATGATGTTCTGGTTGGATTCATACAATCGTGGGGATAGTGTCCTGACCCTTCGCAATTGTAACAAATTAGTTGTCTGCGACCCCTTCTTGGTCCCATTCCTTCTTGTCCTCATCCGCTCCTTTGAAATACAGTGTGTGCCATACTTGCATTCGGATCGAGGGTTCGCATTTCGGTCTGCATTATATAGGTAGGAGTCTAATCCATCATTAGTTCGTAGCTTCTGCAGGTGCATTCATCATGGCCTATTGACCTACAAAAATTACAGAACAATTGTTGGGACATCTGTGTATACTTCTGCAATAGGTGACAATTATCTGTATTGTGTTTCCCTCCTATTTGACAGATCGTGCACCATAAGGCACTGTGTTGGGCCCTACTTGTGCCTTTGGTCTTAATGGCATTGGCCCTCTTGCTGCTAAGTAGTTCGTGAGAACTGGACAATGGTCCTTATCACACCCCTGACCTTTACATCTTATGCACCATACTTCCTCGTGCACCTCTGGCCAAGGTGTCCTATCTTGTTTCAAGCTCTGCATTTCTAGACACAAATTTTATAGTTGCACGTGGATTTGCTAGACTCCCAGACTAGGATCTTAGATAGGGGTCTCATGCAATCTCATTGCCATCTCCAAAGCTTCAGCTTGGGTGGAAAGCTTTTGTTGTGACAGCACCATCCTTAAATGCAGTGATAGTGATGCTATAAACCATACGCGGTGCTATGCATCCATCAACGTCATGTTGGCTTCACAAATCATACTCTTCAGTGTTTGATCTAGATCCCAGGGGGTCTCACCTAGGAGCATCGCGATCTCCTTAAATCCAATAATTAATTGTGTCCCCGACTTTGGCTTGCTAAATTCCCTATTCAGCGCTGCCTAAATTTTTGCGATTCCTACATTTGGATGATCATTAGAGTGTTTAATGTACAATGTTAGGGTGCGATCCTACAATGAACTTACCAATGTAGCCTTCTTTATATTATTGTCCACAACTCCTTGTGCTTCCCATACTGCCCTCACGATGAACCAAAACTCGTCTGGATCTTCATTCCCTACTCCTCTAAATACTAGGAGTTTGATCGTGCTCGCCATACTAAACTGTAAGGGTTGTGGAGGTGGGGTGGGTGGAGATGGAGGTGAAAACGGTGAGACGGGTGGCAGTGTAGGTGGAGGTGGTAAACACGAAATCCGCTATCTTATCAGACTGACCATGCTTCTTGGTGAAACTTCCACGAGCTCTTCCTCACTTTCTCATCAAGGTGAACTCAAGGGGCTATTTTCTATCCCTGTGCTACCTTTATTTCTATAGATCTTCCCACTCTACGTAGTTCCAAACATTAATTTATCCACATAACCCACTTTTCACACAATAGCATCTTAATCCAAGTGTTCAAAGATTTAATATACTTACCTTGCGGTCCTTTAAGGAAGTTTCATTCCGCCTCACTGTAGCTGATGGTCGTATCTACTGCAAACTCAGTGATAAATCCCCCTATAATTTGATCAAGCCAATGGTCCACAGCACGCGCGATATTATCTTCTGAGGCTTATAATCTATGCACTAATTCCGGAGTCCATGTGATCGGTTTATCGAGATTGCACCTTCCTTGATTGTCTACTAGCTTGGCGATCCACTCATATAGCTCAAAAGGAAAGGAAGCAAAGAAAATTTTGTGGATTTTCGTATATAAGTAGTGCTCCAACCAATGCTCCTTAGACAATCGCGGATTCCTATTTTCCTGTATCACAAACTCGTGAATCATCTTGTCCAACCACTCTTCAATTTTTTTCTTTATTTTATTCTAGTGCCATGACATCAGACATCCCTTATGCAGATCCCAGTCTCGGCAATAGAACCATTTGTTGGCTACTATGGGCTTGACCCAGGTTCAGAGATGATTTAGCTAAACAAATCCCAGTACTATTGGCCCTTTTGGCAACAGTCCACAGAGCGTGGGATGATGTCTCACTCGAAGTAGTATGGGAGGGTGCTAAAACCAGGTTTCCACACCCTATAGATGTCTGATGATTTTTGGCAGTCCATGGTTTGACCCTGCATGCACATTGCTATGCACATATATTAGCCCCTCGCAGCCTGTGATGTTGCCTTCGCGCAGCCTTGCTCAAGGTGTGATCCGTGCTATTACCCAAATTCATTATCATCAATCTGATATTAATCAATTACTTAACTTATCTCTATGAGCCCAATTATACTTAACAGTGTTTAACATTCATATAAGTGTGCGCGATAAACAAAATAGTATAAAGGCATAGAAAGTAAGATAAAAACAGATACACAAAAATTGGAATCAAAGATATTTTTATTATTCTTCTTGCTTGGTTATAGACCTGACTCCATCCTACACACTAAACTGCGGGGGTCCGTGCACTCAACTGCAAACTCTATTAGGCCTTTGCACACTAAGTTGCAGAGCCTCTTCCTATTACAACGACCCAAGACTTTACTGATTCGACTCAATTCCTCATTCTTTGCTCTCCATTTCTTCTTATCTTTCATTAAATTTTCTTACAACTTAGAGCCTTGCTCTTATTTATATGATCCCATGGTCCGCAGACCATGGGTTGGCCGACATTACATTACAAAACTTAGGGCAGAAAACCCTATGATTCAACATACACTTCACGCTCCACACCTGCAATTCGCGGAGTCTTACAACAACATTTGACCAAAACGTTGGCTTTGAGCCCCAAAACATGTTGGGGGGGGGGGGGGGGGGGGGGACTCGATGCCCAACAAAAATGGAAAGAGAAGGCTAAAAAATATGAAAAGTGTGAGCTAGCATTGATACCTAAAGATCAACATCAGCAATGGCTTATTGAAAATGGATGCTCCAAGCACATGATCAGTGATAAGAGAAAATTCTTGCAACTAGAGTATGAGAAAGGAAATATCATATTTGGAAATGATGTTGTAGTCCCTATCAAAGGAAAAGGAATTGTCGGGTTGGATAAAAGGCTTGAGGCCTACAATGTGTTCTATGTTGATGGGTTGAAAAAAAAAACCTTCTCATCATGAATCGGATGTTTGATAATGGGAATGATGTAATATTTAGATCTAATGAGTGTGAAATCATAAATTCAAAATTAGGAAGGTTAGTATGAAAAAGAATCAGAAATGATAGAAACTTGTACATATTTGATGGCACTAGACATAAGTGTTGCATGAGTAGGATATATGAGTCTTGGCTATGGCATACAATATTATATCATGTCAATTTTGACCATAGAAAATTTTAGGGGCTAATATTCACACGTGGGCTAATTTTTCATGGTTTTTCCAAAAAAATGATTCGTCAATTTCCTTTTTTTTCTAAAAATTATTCACCCAATTTTACAATATAAAATATTTTAACTTAAAAAGTGCCAAAATAATATAGAGACTATACATAAAATAATTATAAATTTGAATATTTTTACAAATATATCAACAAGCATTTTATACTTTGCATATTACAGACTAGTGAAATTCACCAAGGTTTCTAAACTTTAAAATGAATTTCCATCCTTAAAATTTTCCTTGATTTTGATAACCTAGTCAAAATAAGCAAGATTGGAGTGGTTAAGGGCTTTCCAAAATTTTCTAAACTGAAGAAAACAATATGTAAATCTTGTCATCTTAGGAAACAAACTAGAGTGCAACTCAAGACTAAGGAGTATTCAACCTCTAGACCAATGGAGTTGGTGCATACTGAAATTTGTGGACTTACAAGGAAGTAAAGTAGAGGTGAAAATTATTCAATTTTTCTTATTTATGACTACACAAGGGCCACTTGGATTATCCTCATGAAGGAGAATTCTAAATATTTTAGCAAGTTCAGGTATTTTAAGGCACTAATTGAGAATGAAAAGGACCTAAAGATAAAGTGCCTTAGATATGATAAAGGTGGTGAGTACATGTCTAAATAATTTGATGAGTTTTATGAGGAACATGGGATTAAGAGGCAATATTCCATCACTAGAACACCACAAAAAAATGGTGTGGTATAGGAAAAATAAGTTATTCCAAGACATGGAACAAGCTATGATGGATGAGGTTGGTGTAGAAGATACTTTTTGGGGAGAATCAACACAAGAAACTTTTCCAAAAGAATCCTTTTGTTATCACCAAAAAATTGTCATCTAGCCTAATTTACTAGATGGATCAAAGTACACCATGTAAAGGCAATTTTACCATAGTAAATTTTCTTTCACTGTGAGAAATTACTCAATAAACCACCTTCTCTTCATGGGGGAAGCACATCTTGCAAAACACCACGGATGCGACGATTGACATGGCATATGTGTAACTACAACCTAAGAGAATGTTGTAATTCAAAGGGGCATCAATAACCTCAATGTCAACATGAATAGTCTTTCCCACAAGGGTCACTAGACAGTTGTAGTACATGCGAAGAGGCTGAGATGAGTGTCCATCCCAAGCATGCAAAGTGATGGTGGAGGGGGACAACTCAGGTGACTTAAGCTATTTCCAAATGGTAGTAGACATCACACAGGTGGATGCCCCTTCGTTAATAATGCATCGTGAGATGATGGCATTAAGGACTCGAACTATTATCCGGAAAGCAACATATTAAGGCAATGGCGATGTTCTGATGTATCAACAAGGAAGACAATCAAATGATAGCAAGAAGGATCTACTGCACCTAAGGGAGTTAGTAGAGATTTCTTTTGAGATGAGCATGAATGGAGTACTTCCAGTGTTGACATGGCGGCAAGTGATTGCACCAAGTCATCTACTATATTTTATGTATGGGTAGCTTGATTGGAAGCCGCATTACAACATAATGGTCCCTTGGGGATCTTCGGAATGACCTGAACTTTAGGCTGAGGGATATGTAATAGACCATTTGGTGTCATAAGAGGCTCAACAGATGCTTTGGTTTTGGACTAAGTGGCGGATGAAGTTGATGGCTTGTCATATTGACACGACCGAATTTGCAAGTTGATATTAGAGGGGTTAACCTCATTAGAATTCATAATAAGGATCTCGTAGTCACCAAGACTAGAAGGTTGGGGGGGATGGTTACTTGACCTGGCTGAGGTTGAGCAACAACAAATCCTTGCTGAGGGAAAGGATTTGTAAGCACTATCGGTTGAGATGGTGTAGGATTCTAAGGTGATTGTTGACCTCTAAAATCTACTTGAGATTCCCACATTTGGCACATCTGGGGTAAGAGAGGACACTCATGTGTATAATGGCCATGTACACCACAACATGCACAAGGCTTGTTCATATGAATAGCCTTGTTCTGGTTGGGTTGGCTACCCTATTGTTGGTTGTTAGTGTTAAGCTGGTTCCCCTGGGGTTCACTAGGTTGATTACCTTGATTACCCTGTCTACCCTTGTTACCTTTCCCCTTATTCTTTTTCTTTGACTTTTGGGGATAGGTCACACTTGTTGTGCAAACACTTGACCCTGAGGGGGTGGTGGCTACTGGGGCAGAGGATGCATGGGAGGCGGTGACACTAATGCTTGAGGGGCTAGAGTGCTTAGCTATGCATAAGTAGGAGAAATAGTTTGGTAGACAGGTTGGGGCCTTGAAAACATGTTGCTAGTAGGAGGGGCATGAATGTTAGAGGAACTAATGCTCCCCTGCTGATAGCCATAACTTTGCTAAGTATATGGTGAAGGGTGTGAAAGGGTTCCAATGATGCCATCAGTGGTGTGAAATTGCCCCACTGCATTAGCACCTCTAGGACGGAGGAGATCTGGAATGATGATATAGGCATAGCCGGATTGTACATAAATCAAGTCATATCTTAGAGTAGTTTGGAGAGCTTATTCCTCGGTCTGAGGAAAATGGGATGCGACATCTTTTCCAGTGAGTGCTAAAAGGCTCCTAAGAAACCAATCTAGATAGACATGGTCTTTGAAAGGCGGGGCATGACATGTGCTCCTCCTTCTATACCACTCTTGAACATGGTCGGGAAGGTGAGTGGTAGAGGACTAATGGAATAAGGTCAATAGCTTTGTACCAGTTTCGTACCAGAGAGGTAATTGGAAATATGAGAGGAATTCTTTAGCAAGCATTGTGAAAATGGAATGAGATGCGGTGGGCTAGTCTACATACTACTTTATATTGTCTCTAGTGAGCATGCATTGGAACAACCGAAGATGAATGGAGTCTTCGATAATGGAGCTAGATGAACACCACATGTGGAAGGATTGGACATGGTTGGTAGGATCCCCTACAGTATTACCCTCAAACTTTGGGATGTCTAAGGGAAGCTTAGTCGGCATAGCAAGCCAACCAACATCATGGTGTATAGGGTCATTTATCAAATGGCTAAAATTTGGTAGACTTAACCCAACCATAAAAGGGAGAATGGGGGCTACTAGAATGGTTACTGAGACTATTCTGCTTGATGTGACTACCAGGATAGAACCGGAGATAACACCAAGTTGTGTTCCTACATGAGATGTGGGTCCAGACATGGTGACGATATGCGGTGAAGGAGGCTTGAAATTAGATGAGGAATCAGATGAACTAGGAGAAGAGTCAATATGGGGAATTTGAGGGCTATGAACTTGAACCTGACAGGGAGCGGTAATATGCCCAAGCAGAAACTGGGGGCAAAGGCCTAATAGTCTTTGTGACAAACACCATGGTGGCGCAATGGTGGTAAGACATACGTGACATGAAAATGGTGAAGGGAAATCAACAAATATGCCTTTGTCTCAATGAAGGGAGATAAATTTATTATGTTAAGTCTTGGCTTGGTGGTGTAAACTAAGCACCTTTCACTTAAGGTGTGCTTGTGTGTGCAAGTGTATTTATTGATTAATCCTAGATCCTATTTGTAAAAAAGAAAAAAGCTTGTTGAAAATAATTTAACAACAGAAAATGAAAATTAAAACAATTAACTAAATCCCACCCAAATTGGGTTTGAAAACACAGTGTTGGTTGGTTTCTAAATCGATGGAAAACACACTAAAAAGGTCAAGAGATCTAATTGTTGAGTTGATTGGGATCAAGTGACACAAGGATGCTAGAAAGTGGTGCGGCGACAACAAGAAACTAGAGAGAATGATCAGAAAAAATATAGGGAGATGGGTGAAACACCTAGGGCAACCTATGGGACCCTAAGGAAAATGGCCAAACAAGGCTTAATATGAAACTATGGATGGACACAACCTATCTTTGGAGATATGAAACAGAAGGGGATAGATCTAGAAAATATGGCTGAAAGTGCTATAGAAACTCAGACTACTCACTCAGCTAAACTCCTCCTATAAAGGTAGAAGCATACTAGAAGCCCTAGGGGGGGTAAATTCCACTTCGATGAGTAAATCAGAGTAGATCAAGGCCTAAGAGGGATGAGTTAGAGGTCAAAACTCCTAGCAGAAAGCTCTCAGTAAAACCTAGAAACAAATTTGATAAAAACCCAGAAGCCCTAAAATCGTAGGTACTGACCTGTTTTTAGGTAAGATCGCACTTTTTGGGCTGAAAGGTGCACTTTGGACTCCAAATCGCACCTTTTGGGCTAAAAAGTGCAATTTTCGCTCCTTGATTACCGTTCGGAAAATCTCGAAAAAAATGTCATCTTTGTTGCGGCTGGTTCCTATGACTAGCAAGAAAGGACCATAAAACTTGCAGAAGTTATAAATTTAATAGATCTAGGGTTGAAAAGCTAGGAAACATTCATAGATTGAAAAAATAAAAAACCCTAAGCTGAAAATCGAAGGTCATCCAAGTTTCTAGATTTGAAGGATAAAACCAGTGGAGTGGCCAATTTTGTTGTGGGCTTCCTCATCTCAAACCTTTGGTTCATGAATCATTCTAGAGTCAAATATCTTTGAAGTCCATGTTAAGTTACCGAGTCCACCCAAGAAACTCAGAACCTTATGCACAAATAACCCTTGTGCCCTGTGTGATCATCATGGCCACTATTCCTATTATTGCCCTCGTCTTGATGAATTTCACAATTTCCTTGAAGCGCTTCGTAAATACAAGGCCATTCATAGTGGAACACCTACTCCTCTACCCATGGATTATGGTACCACTAGTAAACCAGAATAGGGGGACTCTGGTCCCACCATCGTGATCCCCCCCCCCCCCCAATGTCAAGATGACGGACACCATGGGCCATGTCCTTTACCTATCATCATCCTTGAGTTCCTCATAGGAAAATCTTTCTAAGGTTTCTACGCATTCTTTTATCAAACCTCTTTCGACAGAATCCTAGATCTCAAAATCAATAGATCCTCCATCTACTTGCTCATTGTCTACCATTCAAGATGATGCATATGTGAACCTTATTTCTCAGGTTGATGCACCTGGTAACTCTGCCACATAATGTAGTGAGTCTTCCTCCCATCAGCCCATCTTCCATTTTGTTGAGGACATCATGGAATCCATGTCTACCCTTTATTACCCTTGGGATGATATGCACCATCATGCATACTTCCTACCATAGCAGTTTCATGACCAATATGTTATCGAATCCAAAGACTTCATCCACGGTGAAGTCGATTGGTTTTGAAATCCCATACCTACCCCAAATGCTTTTGAAGAAGAGAATATGGCTAACATTTCTCCTACTATCAAAATCAACATGTCAGATAAACCAGGGGTCAAAGAAAACATTACCTTGGGGGCACAGTGCATCCTTGAAGAAATTGAATCTTACACCAAGCTCTTCAAATAATTCCGTGATGTTTTTGCCTGGTCTTATTCCGAGATGCCCGAACTTGATCCCACCATTGTTGAACACCATATTGAGGCATGGCTCGATGCCACTCCTATCCTTTAGAATTTGAGACCCATCCACCCTTCTTGTCATGAGGCCATAAAAGCTGAGATCGACAAGCAACTTTCCCACACCCTTTATTGACCATATCATTGATGAGTGTGCAGGGCACGAGGATCTATCCTTTATGGATGGATTCTCCAAGTACAACTAGATCAATATCTATGGTGTCGATCAGTTAAAGACATCATTCATTAGTTTGTGGGGAAACTTTGCATATTGGGTCATGCCACTCGGTTTAAAAAATGCTAGAGCCACATTTCAACAAGCCATGTCATACTATTTTCATGACTTGCGCACATTATCCTTGCTTACCTTGACGATCTCACTACTCGTTCTAGGCCTTGGGCTCAACATATTCATGATTTGCACACCATTTTTCTCTGATGTTGCAAGTATAACATTCATCTCAATCCGTTGAAATGTGTCATTTGTGTTCCTTCCGACCATCTATTATGCTTCATTGTGTCGAAATATGGTATCCCTCTTGACCCCTAGAAAGTTTAAGCCATTCTTGAGCTACCACCTCCCCATACCTTGCGCCAGTTACAAAGCCTTCAAGGCAAAGCCAACTTCCTTCGTAGGTTCGTGCCTAACTATGTGACCACCATGCATGGGTTTCTCAAACTCCTTCGCTCAACCATTCCATTTGTTTGGGATGACCATGATCAATAGTCTTTTGATGCCCTGAAGCATGCCCTCACTTCCGCACCCTTGATCAATCCCCCCGACTTCAACAAGGATTTCATTTTGTACATCTCAGCATCTGCCCATTCGGTTGTTGGGGTACTTATTCAAGAAGATGATGATCATAATGAACATGTTATCTACTATGTTAGTAAGACCTAGTAGGTCCCCCTGTGAACTAATCTCACGAAGAGAAATTGGTGCTGGCTGTCGTGTTCTCCATTGAAAATATCTGTCACTATATCCTCATGCGTACCATCAAGGTCATAAAAAACTGCAATCCCATGACCTTCCTATTGAGTTGATGGATCATCAATGGGAGGTATGCACGTTGGATATTCATCCTCCAAGAATTTGATCTCAAGTTTGTTAAGCCTAAGAGTAAGAAAGTTTTGGCCCTCACCAAACTCATTTCTGAATTACCCACTTGTGCACATGATTCGTTAGTTAATGACAAGCTCCTAGATGAACACTTGTTTGTCATCACCTCGAACAATCCTTGGTATGGAGATATTCTCACATATTTGTGAACCCAAAATTTTGCCCCCCCATCTTGCCCATGATGATCGACAACGAATTCGATACCAGAACCCTCGCTACCTCCTCATCGGTGATGACCTTTATCATCATAGTGTGGATTCTATCTTGTGTTATTGTCTCACCCATCTTGAAGTAGAGCAAGTGCTAAATGCCCATCATAGTGGAACTTGTAGTGGACACCTCTCCAGTATGGCCACTACCCAAAACTTCTTGCACACTGGTTACTTTTGGTCTTCTCTCTTCAGTGATTGCATTGAGGCAATCAAACACTACCCCAATTGCCAAAATTTTTCCCCAAAGGCAAGAGCCCCACCCGCCCCCCTCCATCCTGTCATTGCTACTGGTCCTTTCTGTAAATGGGCCATTGACTTTATGGAGTGTTGAGCATCATCTATTAATAACCATTATTAAGTATATTATTGTGGTAGTTGATTGCTTTACCAAATGGGTTTAGGCCATGAAACCGTTCAATAACATGGTGGCTACGCGACCCTTTTCTTTTTTAACCATTTTATCACTCGATTTGGGGTTCCAAAACAATTGGTCTCTGACCATGACTGACATTTTGAAGATGAGGTATGGCATGAAATATCCTCACTGTTGGGCTTCTAGCACCAGTATTCATCATCTTATTACCCCCAAGGTAATGGATAGGTTGAAGTAGTCACTCAAAACGATGCTTCAGCGATTGTTTAATAAGCATGAGACCAATTGGCACCTTATCCTCTTCTGAGCATTGTGGGCCTATATAAATTCTATTAAAACCACCACTGGGTTCACTCCTTTCCACCTTGTTTTTGGCGAGGAGGCAATCTTGCCAATCAAGTGTGAGATCCCTTCCCTCCATGTAGCTGTCAAACTTCTCCCTGACACCCAACCATTAGAAGAAAGACTTGTTATGCTTGAATGTGCCTCTGAAGATCGACATATTTCTTTGCAAACCATTGAAGCAGCCAAAAAGCACACTAAAGCTTAGTATGACCAAAAATTCAACCCTCGTGCCTTCCATGCAAGTGATCATGTCCTAGTGTATGACCAGGCCCATGATACCTTGGGACATGGGAAGTATGAATCATTATGGCTAGGACCTTACATCATTCATAAGGATTTAAGAAAATGGGCGTATCTCCTGGAGGATTTCGAAGGCCAACTCCTTCCTAATCCTCATAATGCACTCTACCTTAAGAAATTATACCCATAGCATCTCTCATTGATTTGCGCATATTTATTTCTGTCATGCATTTAGGTAGGTTGCATCATTTCATTTGATGATTTGACACTCCACCAGGAAACCACTTTTCCAAGAAGGGTCACTTTGTCACCTATCAAAATCAAATTTCTTCATAAAGTGACACTTGTACTTAGAGTTCCCTCCTCTTAATACTTGTCATACCACGTGTCCATTTTCATCATGAGTAACCATATCTTACTCATATTTTCATGGCCCCCATCGGGCTTATTCTGTGTGGCAGCGTCATTGAGTCACCCTTGTTCAGAGCATTCGTGATGAGTCGCCCTTGCATCCATCGAGTTCATTTCTCGTCCCATTATATCATGTCACAATATTCCATCCATATTTTTATACCGTTCATCCTGTGTTGCCCATTTTGGCCTCCAATCATATTGTCCCCATCCCCTCTCGAGTTGAGTCAGTTTTTGCCAGGTCAACCATGAACTTTATGCTCTGACAAGGGAATTCGTCTTCTTTTCCCTTAGTACCACTTTCTCAATTATCACTGGTGTTAGTCCATCAGTCACATTACTATTTTCCCTTGTTCCTTAGTTGAGGACCCTCATTTCCTCACCTATCGTGGGCCCTATTATGTTGACATCAACTCATTTATTCCAAAATAACGGCCTAGAGGGTAGTGTATCTTGGTTCTAGCTTCCATTCTTATTTGGTGCCTCAAATCAAGCAAAAGGGACTCATAATTTCCCTTTGAATTGGTTGTTTCATGTAAATCCATACACTTGATGGTCCAGTGATGCAATAGATTGTACCACTAATTCTCGGGTGTATGTGAGATGTTTTAGACCTCATGATGGGGTGGCCCTTCAGGTAGCCCCCCACATGCCCGGATGCATACCTATTATGCTAAAACCACAGATGCAGTTTCATAGATTTTATGGGTTTGATTCCTACCGATCATAATGATCATAGCACGTGTGTCTCCTTCAAATGATCCATTCAGTTTTGTGGATCCCTTCCCTGTTCAACAGGGTTTCTTTGATTTTTTTACCCTCCCTCCCACCCATTTTTAGAGGGAAGGGCCTTTTTATTTCATGTACTAACATATTTTGGTATTCATTCCTGGCTCATATTTTTCTCGATGCATTATGTATATGGGACACATTGTAATATTTTCTGGTTTTGTTATGCTAGCATGTCATGTACCATACAACATGTACTTCATTTCTCATTTTTATGTTTTTGGATATACCATTATTTTTGTACTCAGTTATCTCAGTGGGTATGGGTATGCCTCCTCTTCCTCACTGAGGTCCGGTACCACAACATAAAAGGATACTTGCATTGGTCTCACCCCTTCTATCCCTATCCTCCTTATCTTTAGCTTTAATGGTTTCTCTCTCTCTCTCTCTCTCTGACTTCACTGTGTTGTCTAGTGATTGTGTCTTTACAACATACTTCAGTCATATGTTTTGCTCTTAACACTCGTACGTTGGGGATCAATCTACTATCACCAAAAAATTGATCATCTAGTGTAATTTACTAGATGGATCGAAGTACACCATGTAAAGCCAATTTTACCATAGTAAAATTGTTTTCACTGTGAGAAATTACTTAATAAACCACCTTTGTTAAGTAATTTATAATTAAACCCATGAAGAATAATTAAATAAATTTCTATTTATTTGATTTTCTTCTAGGAATAATTAATTAAACCATTGTTTAATTATTATTCCTTGTCAAATTTGACTAAATCCCTTAGGAGTAATTAAATAAATCATTATTTGTTTATTATTGCCTAACCAATTCCTTGAGATGATAAATAAATAATTTATTTATTTATTATTTCTAAATAAAAGTTTAAATACTTTTTCCCTCCTAACCAAATATAATAAAATGTTCCAAGTGGTTATTCCAAGAATGGGGTTAATAATATATTATTATTGCTCATTAGTAAAGGATAACTCTATATTTTGTTATAAATAGGAGGGTTTTCCATTCATTATTCATTTTTGATTATTTTCATTGTTGCACTCACTATTGTAAATCTGATTATTTTCATTGTTCCACACCATATTTTTGTTGGGTTTACACATTATAGAGGAGAGAGACTCTACACAAGTTGAAGACATTTGAGGATAGCTAAGAACCCATCCCATAGAGGGGTACTCGTAATATTTATTTGTTCCCTTCATAGGTGTTATATTAAAACAATTCTTTGTATCTATGGTTTCCATTAGATGATTGGAGTTTTTTTTTCTCTGCAAAGACTAAAATCTATTAACTAAAAAACAAATTTTTTTACATGGTGTTGAGGCCTCGGAGATCAAAGCCCGAGGGCACTCAATATAGCAGAACTGCCCCATTACAAAAAGAACCTGGGGAGACCAATTACATAGAGCTAGAAAACATATATTGAACCCAGAGATAGGCTTGTAGAATGGAGAGAGAGACATTGATAACAGAAAAGTCAAAATTCGAAGCAGACCAGCCTGTAAGTAGACCACCACTTCCCTGAGCGGAAACCAAAACAACAGACTAAAGATGCTGAGCCTTGACTGAGAGCACAAAAGCCTTGAGGAGGCCATCTGAGCAGTATCAAAAAACAAAAAGGAGAAATGTAGCGACAGGTGGCATTAAGCTTCCATATCCTCACCAGGAGTCTTCTCCGCAGCCAGACACGTGCTGTCAATCCTCAAACTTTCATTGCCATCTGTCTCGTTGACAAGGTTCGCCAAGGAGTGAATTGTGGCGCCAAGAGTCCCTTCCTCAGCAACTGGGCAAATGTCCTCAAGGGGCAGAATGCATTTGGGCGGACTGCCCTTTTGACCAGACTTGTAACTTTGCCAAATCTCCGGATCTCCCTCATCCATTGAATGTTCACTGCTTTGAGAAGGATTAGGAGTTTGGTTTTCTTCTTTCGAAAGTATTATGGTAATATGAGCCGTTATCAGAAGCCTATTCAAATTGCTTTGAAATTTAAAATGCGTTGTTTGGAAAGCGCTGTTTGGAATAGGCCTGCGGCCAGTGCTCAGGGGAGGCAAGTTCTCATGAGAGGGGGGAAGACTAATGGGTGACTGATCAGGGTCCCCAGAATGACCAACGAAAGGATGATTTCCGCTGTCTCGGTGCCCCCCGAAATGGTTCCTCCTGTTTTGGTGAACCATTATGAACAGCACAGGGGAAGGCACAGAGAGACCAAAGAGACCGGAGGCATGAACAGGGGTAGAGCAAGAATGACCCAGATACCAAATTGAACACACAGAGAAAGCTCGAGATGAATAGACAGCATGACCAATTCTGAAATCAAGTGTTTTGAATAGCTTACCCCTTGAGACTGTGTTAATTCCTCCGTGAGGAAGCTTGGCATGATCGAAACTTTCCCAAAAATTCAGAGAGCCTACCTGAAGCTTGCCTCTGTTTGCAAGATTCTGCCTATCAGCAAAACCCACCTCCCACCAGAGCTCAGAGCTGAAAGACTGAGCGCGAGGAATGAAAGGAGCACAGAGGGTCGACATGATTATAACAACCACTGTGTTGCGTTGAAGCGCGCACTTCATTAATGCCCAGATCCTACAATATCCAGACTTATTAACGACCTTCCTCTTGCGCGAGGTGAAAACCTGGGAGGCCACGCTGCCTTGCAACTGGCAGTACCTGGTTTTATAACCTTGCATGAGTTTCATTAAATTCCAATGTGCCACCCGCATCCGGGGCATTAGATGATTGGAGTCATTACTATTTAGTTTTTATGTTTAACTATGATCGTGGCATAGATCAGAATTTTGGCAGGTTTTGTTTCTATCAGTTGTTGTAGATCTACAATGTTTAGCAACCATTTATATTTTTAAGATTGTTTGTCATCCACAATCTTAAGTGGGTTCTTTTCATACATCTTTGAGAAGAAAACACTACAACACCTTCTTAGACCAAATAGTGACAAAACTCCTTATGAGTTGTGGAAAGGAAGACCAACAAGAGTAGGCCACTTCAAATTATTTGGGAGAAAGTACTAGTTAAACAGGACTAAATACAGGCTTGGAAAGTTTGATTCAAGAGATGATGAAGTTATTTTCCTTAGTTATTCATTAAAAATAAAGAGTTACAAATGCTTCAACAAGAGGACCAAAAAGGTAGTGGAATGTATTGATGTTGTTATACATGAGTCATTTCCCAAATCTAATGAATCCATAGATGTTGAAGCTGATAATAATTTTGTTGAATATGAGGCCTAGGGGTGATTTTAGGGGCGAATGTTCGCCCTTTGGCGAAATTAAGGGGTTTTAGATTTTTAGTGGGCGAATATTTTGTATCATAGTACATTTTTACAAATCACCTCAAATAGCCCACCTTATTTTAAGGGAGAGGGTAAAAAAGATAAATTTAGCCCTTGAAATTAGGAGTTACAACCTTCCATTCTCCCATTTTCAAGAATAGGTTTTATTTAAGTGAATCCATTCGCCCATTTTCAAGAATAGGTTTTATTTAAGTGAATCTTATGGGCCAAA